>MU160981.1:5346-7846 GCA_015888305.1 Antheraea pernyi
ATAATTCGCGATACTTCATAGCATGAATTACAAGATGTATGTAGTACATGAATAGAATAATGATACAAGAATTATACAAATGGTATAAAATTATGGATAAAACTACGTATATTACAAAATATGGAATTATAGATGTATTAATTGAAGATATAATAGGATGGAATTATACATGTGCTATTTATAGTTATAAGGGTTGTAGTGGCGGCCCCAACACTGACGTATGGGTCAAATCATTGTTAACGCGAGCGAAATCGCGAATAGAAGCTATTATATAAAGGTAAGATGTAAGAAAGTCCGTAATATAACTGGTGCACAGATGTTATAAAATGCAACGTAGCTATGTTGTTGGTAGGTGGTAGAGCCACGCCGAAGTTATTACTGATTTCAGCATGAATGGGTCGGCTCGCCCGACCACCCTCTCGCAGAAACACCGACCTGAAGTAATAGTGATTTCATTGCTGCGTTTCGTTCGGCCAGTGAGAGCGCTGGAGGCACCCCTCTCATTCCCATCCCCCTTCCCTCCCCCTATCTGACCCGCTCCCCAAACACAGGCTGGCATCGCATTTGCGACTCCCCTGGTGTTGGTAGTGTCTATGGACGACGGTGATCACTTAACATTAGATGACCTACCTGTTCATTTGCCTCGTATGATATTAAAAAAATACAACGTAGCTATGTTGTTGCTATAACACGCAACGTAGCTATGTTGTTGCTACAACACGCAACGTAGCTATGTTGTTGCTACAACACGCAACGTAGCTATGTTGTTGCTACAACACGCAACGTAGCTATGTTGTTGCTACAACACGCAACGTAGCTATGTTGTTGCTACAACACGCAACGTAGCTATGTTGTTGCTACAACACGCAACGTAGCTATGTTGTTGCTACAACACGCAACGTAGCTATGTTGTTGCTACAACGCGCAACGTAGCTATGTTGTTGCTACAACGTAGCTATATGTAGCTACATAGTAATTACAGCATAGCAGACACTAAGAATTGACACTGTTATTATATGGCCATATTTTAGCGGCAATTTAGTTATGGCATAACCTCAACGTAGCTACAACGTAACTAAAACGTAGCGTCAGTTGAGCTATGACGTTGATATATCGCTGCAGCAACCTAGTTGGGACATAGCTATAGTACAGTGTATTTATGATTAAAATGAAGTACTAATTAAGATCTGTGGGTGTATGTAATGCCATCCTTGCTTTCCCGATATCAGAGAAAGCAAGAATGCTTTACATGCTGGTTATGGTTGGAATGAAAACACGGTAAATTATCGATTGTTTGTGTACATTTTGTTTTTTTCTGTTTTACTTTGTTGTTAATCACTGGGGTGACATGGTCAATTTGTGACCAAACCCCAATTATAAATAAAGATTATAAATAAATAAAACGTTACGTAATGACGGTTTCCCTGGAAGATTATAAAAAAACATTCGTTAGATACTACTGAGAGGATACATTACGATTTAATTTTCCTATTAAAATCAATATTATTATAAATAAATACTATGCATAAAGACAAGTATTATGCCCACTAAATATTGTGTATTCGCGAATTGCATGTCTTACGTAGGAAGTCTGGATGGTATCAAATTTTTTCCTTTTATATAACTGCGAGTTGACAAGAGAAAGTGGTTGAAGTAGATTCATTTATCACAATGATACATCGTTATACGTTTATTTCATACTTCTTCGTCCGTTAATTCAATTTTAATTCATTGGATTAACAAAGCTGTCAATAGGGAATTCAAAACATATATAGTGGGTAAATATGTGCAATATTTCACTAGTGCTGCCTTTAGCGAATATGTTAGACAGAGTACAGAAAGTAAAGGACCAAAAGGTCATAATTGGATGTAGTGAAGAAGAGGAAGTAAACAAGATCAGAGAAAGAATAAAGAAGACGACTCCATCTCTAAAAGTAGAAAGCGCGAAAAATAAAGATCCGTTTGTTGCTATATATGATGTGTTAACAGTGCATAGCGATGAAGAAATTCTGAAGCTATTAAAGAAACAAAATAGGAATATATTTCGGGACATCCCTGACTCGGAGATCAGAGCTGTTATAAAATATAGAAGGAGAGCTCGTAATCCACACCTTAACCACGTGATCATCCAAGTGTCGCCCACTGTGTGGGGGAGGCTCACAGAGGCAGGAAAGGTTTACCTGGACCTGCAGAGGGTCACAGTGATGGACCAATCACCCCTCACACAGTGTACGCGATGCCTGGACTTTGGACACGGCAAAAAATGGTGTAAGGAGACAACAGACAGATGCAGTCACTGCGGCGATGAGCACCTCAGACAAGATTGCCCAGCATATAAAGAGGGAAAAACGCCTTGCTGTAGGAACTGCATCGGCAGGAAAGAACAAAATAAGGAACATAACGCCTTCGCTAAAGATTGCCCGACAAGATCCAAATGGGATTATATAGCGAGGCGAAATGTTGCTTACTGCTAAGGGCAAAATAAAGGCAAATAACTGTA
>MU160981.1:12846-28215 GCA_015888305.1 Antheraea pernyi
CTAACCTAACCTAACCTAAACTAACCTAACCTAACCTAACCTAACCTAAACTAACCTAACCTAACCTAACCTAACCTAAACTAACCTAACCTAACCTAACCTAACCTAAACTAACCTAACCTAACCTAACCTAACCTAAACTAACCTAACCTAACCTAACCTAACCTAAACTAACCTAACCTAACCTAACCTAACCTAAACTAACCTAACCTAACCTAACCTAACCTAAACTAACCTAACCTAACCTAACCTAACCTAAACTAACCTAACCTAACCTAACCTAACCTAAACTAACCTAACCTAACCTAACCTAACCTAAACTAACCTAACCTAACCTAACCTAACCTAAACTAACCTAACCTAACCTAACCTAACCTAAACTAACCTAACCTAACCTAACCTAACCTAAACTAACCTAACCTAACCTAACCTAACCTAAACTAACCTAACCTAACCTAACCTAACCTAAACTAACCTAACCTAACCTAACCTAACCTAAACTAACCTAACCTAACCTAACCTAACCTAAACTAACCTAACCTAACCTAACCTAACCTAAACTAACCTAACCTAACCTAACCTAACCTAAACTAACCTAACCTAACCTAACCTAACCTAAACTAACCTAACCTAACCTAACCTAACCTAAACTAACCTAACCTAACCTAACCTAACCTAAACTAACCTAACCTAACCTAACCTAACCTAAACTAACCTAACCTAACCTAACCTAACCTAAACTAACCTAACCTAACCTAACCTAACCTAAACTAACCTAACCTAACCTAACCTAACCTAAACTAACCTAACCTAACCTAACCTAACCTAAACTAACCTAACCTAACCTAACCTAACCTAAACTAACCTAACCTAACCTAACCTAACCTAAACTAACCTAACCTAACCTAACCTAACCTAAACTAACCTAACCTAACCTAACCTAACCTAAACTAACCTAACCTAACCTAACCTAACCTAAACTAACCTAACCTAACCTAACCTAACCTAAACTAACCTAACCTAACCTAACCTAACCTAAACTAACCTAACCTAACCTAACCTAACCTAAACTAACCTAACCTAACCTAACCTAACCTAAACTAACCTAACCTAACCTAACCTAACCTAAACTAACCTAACCTAACCTAACCTAACCTAAACTAACCTAACCTAACCTAACCTAACCTAAACTAACCTAACCTAACCTAACCTAACCTAAACTAACCTAACCTAACCTAACCTAACCTAAACTAACCTAACCTAACCTAACCTAACCTAAACTAACCTAACCTAACCTAACCTAACCTAAACTAACCTAACCTAACCTAACCTAACCTAAACTAACCTAACCTAACCTAACCTAACCTAAACTAACCTAACCTAACCTAACCTAACCTAAACTAACCTAACCTAACCTAACCTAACCTAAACTAACCTAACCTAACCTAACCTAACCTAAACTAACCTAACCTAACCTAACCTAACCTAAACTAACCTAACCTAACCTAACCTAACCTAAACTAACCTAACCTAACCTAACCTAACCTAAACTAACCTAACCTAACCTAACCTAACCTAAACTAACCTAACCTAACCTAACCTAACCTAAACTAACCTAACCTAACCTAACCTAACCTAAACTAACCTAACCTAACCTAACCTAACCTAAACTAACCTAACCTAACCTAACCTAACCTAAACTAACCTAACCTAACCTAACCTAACCTAAACTAACCTAACCTAACCTAACCTAACCTAAACTAACCTAACCTAACCTAACCTAACCTAAACTAACCTAACCTAACCTAACCTAACCTAAACTAACCTAACCTAACCTAACCTAACCTAAACTAACCTAACCTAACCTAACCTAACCTAAACTAACCTAACCTAACCTAACCTAACCTAAACTAACCTAACCTAACCTAACCTAACCTAAACTAACCTAACCTAACCTAACCTAACCTAAACTAACCTAACCTAACCTAACCTAACCTAAACTAACCTAACCTAACCTAACCTAACCTAAACTAACCTAACCTAACCTAACCTAACCTAAACTAACCTAACCTAACCTAACCTAACCTAAACTAACCTAACCTAACCTAACCTAACCTAAACTAACCTAACCTAACCTAACCTAACCTAAACTAACCTAACCTAACCTAACCTAACCTAAACTAACCTAACCTAACCTAACCTAACCTAAACTAACCTAACCTAACCTAACCTAACCTAAACTAACCTAACCTAACCTAACCTAACCTAAACTAACCTAACCTAACCTAACCTAACCTAAACTAACCTAACCTAACCTAACCTAACCTAAACTAACCTAACCTAACCTAACCTAACCTAAACTAACCTAACCTAACCTAACCTAACCTAAACTAACCTAACCTAACCTAACCTAACCTAAACTAACCTAACCTAACCTAACCTAACCTAAACTAACCTAACCTAACCTAACCTAACCTAAACTAACCTAACCTAACCTAACCTAACCTAAACTAACCTAACCTAACCTAACCTAACCTAAACTAACCTAACCTAACCTAACCTAACCTAAACTAACCTAACCTAACCTAACCTAACCTAAACTAACCTAACCTAACCTAACCTAACCTAAACTAACCTAACCTAACCTAACCTAACCTAAACTAACCTAACCTAACCTAACCTAACCTAAACTAACCTAACCTAACCTAACCTAACCTAAACTAACCTAACCTAACCTAACCTAACCTAAACTAACCTAACCTAACCTAACCTAACCTAAACTAACCTAACCTAACCTAACCTAACCTAAACTAACCTAACCTAACCTAACCTAACCTAAACTAACCTAACCTAACCTAACCTAACCTAAACTAACCTAACCTAACCTAACCTAACCTAAACTAACCTAACCTAACCTAACCTAACCTAAACTAACCTAACCTAACCTAACCTAACCTAAACTAACCTAACCTAACCTAACCTAACCTAAACTAACCTAACCTAACCTAACCTAACCTAAACTAACCTAACCTAACCTAACCTAACCTAAACTAACCTAACCTAACCTAACCTAACCTAAACTAACCTAACCTAACCTAACCTAACCTAAACTAACCTAACCTAACCTAACCTAACCTAAACTAACCTAACCTAACCTAACCTAACCTAAACTAACCTAACCTAACCTAACCTAACCTAAACTAACCTAACCTAACCTAACCTAACCTAAACTAACCTAACCTAACCTAACCTAACCTAAACTAACCTAACCTAACCTAACCTAACCTAAACTAACCTAACCTAACCTAACCTAACCTAAACTAACCTAACCTAACCTAACCTAACCTAAACTAACCTAACCTAACCTAACCTAACCTAAACTAACCTAACCTAACCTAACCTAACCTAAACTAACCTAACCTAACCTAACCTAACCTAAACTAACCTAACCTAACCTAACCTAACCTAAACTAACCTAACCTAACCTAACCTAACCTAAACTAACCTAACCTAACCTAACCTAACCTAAACTAACCTAACCTAACCTAACCTAACCTAAACTAACCTAACCTAACCTAACCTAACCTAAACTAACCTAACCTAACCTAACCTAACCTAAACTAACCTAACCTAACCTAACCTAACCTAAACTAACCTAACCTAACCTAACCTAACCTAAACTAACCTAACCTAACCTAACCTAACCTAAACTAACCTAACCTAACCTAACCTAACCTAAACTAACCTAACCTAACCTAACCTAACCTAAACTAACCTAACCTAACCTAACCTAACCTAAACTAACCTAACCTAACCTAACCTAACCTAAACTAACCTAACCTAACCTAACCTAACCTAAACTAACCTAACCTAACCTAACCTAACCTAAACTAACCTAACCTAACCTAACCTAACCTAAACTAACCTAACCTAACCTAACCTAACCTAAACTAACCTAACCTAACCTAACCTAACCTAAACTAACCTAACCTAACCTAACCTAACCTAAACTAACCTAACCTAACCTAACCTAACCTAAACTAACCTAACCTAACCTAACCTAACCTAAACTAACCTAACCTAACCTAACCTAACCTAAACTAACCTAACCTAACCTAACCTAACCTAAACTAACCTAACCTAACCTAACCTAACCTAAACTAACCTAACCTAACCTAACCTAACCTAAACTAACCTAACCTAACCTAACCTAACCTAAACTAACCTAACCTAACCTAACCTAACCTAAACTAACCTAACCTAACCTAACCTAACCTAAACTAACCTAACCTAACCTAACCTAACCTAAACTAACCTAACCTAACCTAACCTAACCTAAACTAACCTAACCTAACCTAACCTAACCTAAACTAACCTAACCTAACCTAACCTAACCTAAACTAACCTAACCTAACCTAACCTAACCTAAACTAACCTAACCTAACCTAACCTAACCTAAACTAACCTAACCTAACCTAACCTAACCTAAACTAACCTAACCTAACCTAACCTAACCTAAACTAACCTAACCTAACCTAACCTAACCTAAACTAACCTAACCTAACCTAACCTAACCTAAACTAACCTAACCTAACCTAACCTAACCTAAACTAACCTAACCTAACCTAACCTAACCTAAACTAACCTAACCTAACCTAACCTAACCTAAACTAACCTAACCTAACCTAACCTAACCTAAACTAACCTAACCTAACCTAACCTAACCTAAACTAACCTAACCTAACCTAACCTAACCTAAACTAACCTAACCTAACCTAACCTAACCTAAACTAACCTAACCTAACCTAACCTAACCTAAACTAACCTAACCTAACCTAACCTAACCTAAACTAACCTAACCTAACCTAACCTAACCTAAACTAACCTAACCTAACCTAACCTAACCTAAACTAACCTAACCTAACCTAACCTAACCTAAACTAACCTAACCTAACCTAACCTAACCTAAACTAACCTAACCTAACCTAACCTAACCTAAACTAACCTAACCTAACCTAACCTAACCTAAACTAACCTAACCTAACCTAACCTAACCTAAACTAACCTAACCTAACCTAACCTAACCTAAACTAACCTAACCTAACCTAACCTAACCTAAACTAACCTAACCTAACCTAACCTAACCTAAACTAACCTAACCTAACCTAACCTAACCTAAACTAACCTAACCTAACCTAACCTAACCTAAACTAACCTAACCTAACCTAACCTAACCTAAACTAACCTAACCTAACCTAACCTAACCTAAACTAACCTAACCTAACCTAACCTAACCTAAACTAACCTAACCTAACCTAACCTAACCTAAACTAACCTAACCTAACCTAACCTAACCTAAACTAACCTAACCTAACCTAACCTAACCTAAACTAACCTAACCTAACCTAACCTAACCTAAACTAACCTAACCTAACCTAACCTAACCTAAACTAACCTAACCTAACCTAACCTAACCTAAACTAACCTAACCTAACCTAACCTAACCTAAACTAACCTAACCTAACCTAACCTAACCTAAACTAACCTAACCTAACCTAACCTAACCTAAACTAACCTAACCTAACCTAACCTAACCTAAACTAACCTAACCTAACCTAACCTAACCTAAACTAACCTAACCTAACCTAACCTAACCTAAACTAACCTAACCTAACCTAACCTAACCTAAACTAACCTAACCTAACCTAACCTAACCTAAACTAACCTAACCTAACCTAACCTAACCTAAACTAACCTAACCTAACCTAACCTAACCTAAACTAACCTAACCTAACCTAACCTAACCTAAACTAACCTAACCTAACCTAACCTAACCTAAACTAACCTAACCTAACCTAACCTAACCTAAACTAACCTAACCTAACCTAACCTAACCTAAACTAACCTAACCTAACCTAACCTAACCTAAACTAACCTAACCTAACCTAACCTAACCTAAACTAACCTAACCTAACCTAACCTAACCTAAACTAACCTAACCTAACCTAACCTAACCTAAACTAACCTAACCTAACCTAACCTAACCTAAACTAACCTAACCTAACCTAACCTAACCTAAACTAACCTAACCTAACCTAACCTAACCTAAACTAACCTAACCTAACCTAACCTAACCTAAACTAACCTAACCTAACCTAACCTAACCTAAACTAACCTAACCTAACCTAACCTAACCTAAACTAACCTAACCTAACCTAACCTAACCTAAACTAACCTAACCTAACCTAACCTAACCTAAACTAACCTAACCTAACCTAACCTAACCTAAACTAACCTAACCTAACCTAACCTAACCTAAACTAACCTAACCTAACCTAACCTAACCTAAACTAACCTAACCTAACCTAACCTAACCTAAACTAACCTAACCTAACCTAACCTAACCTAAACTAACCTAACCTAACCTAACCTAACCTAAACTAACCTAACCTAACCTAACCTAACCTAAACTAACCTAACCTAACCTAACCTAACCTAAACTAACCTAACCTAACCTAACCTAACCTAAACTAACCTAACCTAACCTAACCTAACCTAAACTAACCTAACCTAACCTAACCTAACCTAAACTAACCTAACCTAACCTAACCTAACCTAAACTAACCTAACCTAACCTAACCTAACCTAAACTAACCTAACCTAACCTAACCTAACCTAAACTAACCTAACCTAACCTAACCTAACCTAAACTAACCTAACCTAACCTAACCTAACCTAAACTAACCTAACCTAACCTAACCTAACCTAAACTAACCTAACCTAACCTAACCTAACCTAAACTAACCTAACCTAACCTAACCTAACCTAAACTAACCTAACCTAACCTAACCTAACCTAAACTAACCTAACCTAACCTAACCTAACCTAAACTAACCTAACCTAACCTAACCTAACCTAAACTAACCTAACCTAACCTAACCTAACCTAAACTAACCTAACCTAACCTAACCTAACCTAAACTAACCTAACCTAACCTAACCTAACCTAAACTAACCTAACCTAACCTAACCTAACCTAAACTAACCTAACCTAACCTAACCTAACCTAAACTAACCTAACCTAACCTAACCTAACCTAAACTAACCTAACCTAACCTAACCTAACCTAAACTAACCTAACCTAACCTAACCTAACCTAAACTAACCTAACCTAACCTAACCTAACCTAAACTAACCTAACCTAACCTAACCTAACCTAAACTAACCTAACCTAACCTAACCTAACCTAAACTAACCTAACCTAACCTAACCTAACCTAAACTAACCTAACCTAACCTAACCTAACCTAAACTAACCTAACCTAACCTAACCTAACCTAAACTAACCTAACCTAACCTAACCTAACCTAAACTAACCTAACCTAACCTAACCTAACCTAAACTAACCTAACCTAACCTAACCTAACCTAAACTAACCTAACCTAACCTAACCTAACCTAAACTAACCTAACCTAACCTAACCTAACCTAAACTAACCTAACCTAACCTAACCTAACCTAAACTAACCTAACCTAACCTAACCTAACCTAAACTAACCTAACCTAACCTAACCTAACCTAAACTAACCTAACCTAACCTAACCTAACCTAAACTAACCTAACCTAACCTAACCTAACCTAAACTAACCTAACCTAACCTAACCTAACCTAAACTAACCTAACCTAACCTAACCTAACCTAAACTAACCTAACCTAACCTAACCTAACCTAAACTAACCTAACCTAACCTAACCTAACCTAAACTAACCTAACCTAACCTAACCTAACCTAAACTAACCTAACCTAACCTAACCTAACCTAAACTAACCTAACCTAACCTAACCTAACCTAAACTAACCTAACCTAACCTAACCTAACCTAAACTAACCTAACCTAACCTAACCTAACCTAAACTAACCTAACCTAACCTAACCTAACCTAAACTAACCTAACCTAACCTAACCTAACCTAAACTAACATTAAACAAATTTCTTAAATATATAGCTTCTCTAGTTGCTTCTGATAATGCTACATACTCAGCTTCTGTACTAGAAAGAGAAACTGTTTTCTGTTTTTTGCTCTGCCATGATATCACTGCGCCACACATGGCAAAGCAGAAGCCAGTATAAGACTTTCTATCTATTATTCTATCTATTATATATTATTTTTTACTATATTTTAAACAATAATATAGAGTTAAAAGGTTTTGTTGATGCTGATTAAGCACGTTTGTGTGTTGCTTGCTTGTTGTGTGCATTGTATATTTAAAACGCGTTTATGAAAAAAAATCTTCAAAAATACTAAATATAGTATATCTATGTACACTCATGATATTTAGTAACGCAATAAAAAAGGGCAAATTAATATGAATACAGATATATTTGTACAATATAAGCTTTTAAAATTCGTTGAACAGAATTAATTACTTAAATTAACATTTTTCATCACAAAAAAGTATTTAACTTTAAACGGAAAAAATTAATAAATTAGAGGCAGTAAACTCTGTATTTTAATTGTCAAGATTTTTCACCTAACATAATGAAAATTAAATATTGTTATAAAGACTGTTTTTTTTAATAATGGGTGACATAATCAGTGTTTAGTATTGTTTCCTCTCTCTGTCAAATTTGCCTGCATACGTCTGGACTATTTCTTTTAGTAGCTATTGGCGAACTTTAGTGTTATTAGTCAAAGTAATATTTGGAAGCAGTTTTTTCCTTTACCATCGTCGAAGTATAGGGCGCGTTTCACAACGCCTAAAATAGCCTTTTAGCCTTTCTACATGACGACCATAATCGTTGTGGTCGCGGCGAAAACATCATCAACGACGTCATTAGATAGGCTTTGAAGAACTGATTAAATTTATTAATATATCATGTATATTTACATGAGATATATTAAATAGGTTTTGCTAATTTTAAATATTTTGAATCGTTAAATTCTATGTAGTAAAATCGTTAAATCTATAGGTGGTAGAGCCACGCTGAAGCTATTACTGGTTTCAGCATGAATGGGTTGGCTCGCCCAGGGTAGCACCACCCTCTCATAGAAAACCGGCGTGAAGTAACAGTGCTTGCATTGTTGCGTTTCGTTCGGTCAGTGAGAGCGCCGGAGGCCTACCTCATCTCCCCTCCGCTCCCCTTTCCTCTCCCCCTCCCACCCTGCACTTCAAACACAGGCTGGCAACGCACTTACAACTCCCCTGGCGTTGTTAGTGTCTATGGACGGTGATGATCATTTATTATCAGGTGACCCACATATTCGTTTGCCTCCCATGATACAAAAAAAATTATGTAGAAATGAATTTATAATCATTTATTAAACCAATAATTACACTTTATGTATTTATAATAAATAAAGTTTAATGAAAAAGAAAACATGCCTTTGTATAATTTTATAACAGTTAAATAATATATAATATACAATTTTCACCAATGATCCTACTGTCGCCGCAAAAGACATTTTGATTTTATTTGAATGCAAATTAATTAAATACTCCATTAAAGTTAAATATAAAAATTGAATTATACATTTCTTTTTCAATATACTTCCATTAATTTAAAGAATAATTATTACAATTTACTGTTAAGACTTGAAACTTAACCTCTTAAAAGTTAAAACCTTTGCTTTATTTTTTCTAGGTGGCCATTTATATTATTTATCTGAATGCTCAAAGCGCTCCATAATGCATTCCACTTGGGTTTATGATTTTAACGCTCGGGACTAAGTTGTACGGGAAAACTCGTGGTCGCGAGCATGATTGTCGTAAGTGGAACGCACATTATAAGTGTCTCTTCCACATATTTTACGTTACTAATATCATTGTAATCATCATGCACGCTTTTTGGCGGGATCTTGGTCTGTCATGTAGTGGATTTTATTTATAATCTTGTGTTACTTGACTCTATCTTGTGTAAAATTGGTGGTGTTTTATATAATATAGTTTGTTTATTGTGCATAAGTGAAGTGAATGGAAAATAGTACCACGGACCATGAATTCTGAGATGCCACAAAAACTCCATAGAAAGTTCTTACAAGATGGCCACCATCTAGTTAGTTCATTGATTTTTTATCAAGAAACTTGTAATATCGATACTCACTTGACAATGGCAGTAATAGTCTACTAGAAGACTGGTTGGCAAAAATGGAATGGAAGAAGAACTTGTAATACTATTAACTACTTGACAATGGCAGTAATAATCTAAAAGATTGGTTGCCAAAAATAAAGTAAAAAAATATCATTGTAATCGTCATGCACGCTTTTTAATTTAATCTATTAAAACCATTGGATACAAGTATTTTAAGCTGTCATCGATTTGATAGTTAATGTATTAAAAGTTTTGAATTATAATTTTTTTATTAGGTTATTCACTCTCCTATTTATATTCCAATAAAATGAATGAGATATATCAATGATTGAAAGCAAAGTTCTATTAACAAGCATAAAAAATAATGTAACTTTGAAATCTTATAAGAGTCAAATAAATATTGTCCTCTTAAGAACCGTCATAAAAAAGAAAACTTTTGGTCGTTAAATAATTAAAGAGAACTTGAACAATCTTAAGATCTTAGGCCCTATTCTGACATAAAAATAGTAATGAGTGGGCATAACATTATATGTATAAATATTGTGGAATTAATAAAATTTATTGAATGTATTTTATAATATATGAACGATAAATAAAAAACCATAACATATTAAACACCACTTTATATACTGCTATTAACATGAAAAATTCTAAAATATATACAGGGTCCATTCTTATAACCCAATAAGCGGACGTAATATAATTTTGCCGCTAAAATTCAACAAAATTTCACATACATTTAACTTTAATAGAGTTCGCCACTCCAATTACTGTGCTATTAACCAACTTAAAACTACCAATATAATAGTTACAGAGTTAAAAGTGAGGTTAGAGGGTAAAATCAGGTCGATTCACACCCCACGTTCCGGTTGACGTGACCGGTAATTAAATTGCTCGATCGTGGTGTGACAAGGCACGATACATTGTATTTTATTTTTACAAATAAAACATGTTTAGTGCTTATCTGATACTATCTCGAAATGTTTCAACTTTGCGATATTTTACTATTGTTTTGTGTAATTTTATCACACTACTTCATAGGTACTGTTTATGTCCAGTTACAAAGTATTTTACATTGCTGAAGTAATAAAGATTGCGTCTCAATTTCTCCTATCTACTACGACAACTAATCCTCTTAATTAAAGACCAGCTTTTGCTGGCGGTTTTTCTCGCTGTATAGTTATTTTATTTCTAAGGAACAGGACATTTTTCTAGATGAAAGTTATTCTAAAGTAAATCCTTTCGCTGACAACATATATGCGAAATTTTATAATGATCGATAACCAAGTTAGCAAACGTAACAAACAAGTAAAAAAATTACATTCGCGATTATAATATTTGTAAGGATTTTTAAGTGTATAACTTGTTATCACTTCCATCTGCCAACAAAACTGTGGTTCTCGTATTAAAATTTTCAGAGTTTTTTTTGTAGGAACTCAAAAATCATGTTTCACGTTATTATTTTCCATACACTTTACTTGTACCTGTTAACCAAGCGTTTATTACGAAAGGTGCCACCAATATTGCATAATATAGGACAATATAACTCAAGTATAGGAATAAAAATAAAAGCTACTACATGACTGACTAGTCATGTAAACATTGTATAAATCACATTGTAACACCCTATATGAACTCTATGGTACAATACAAAACTAATAAATTATCGATCGTGAAAAGCAGGAAGAATGGGGTTTCAAACATAACCTATCTCGAATTTTGTCGAAATATTGGAACAATGACGTCAGGCTTCCAGAGATTTTACCCTCCTTCATTGAAATTACAGTGCGTTCGAGTGGAGTTCTATTCTAAATATTGGAATAAATAAGAGAAGGAACAAAATGAAGAAATTTTTAACAGAACTACGACCACAGTATAAAAGTTGTGTGATTGCAGTGTAATAGGGTGATAGTAGGTACATTTGTTTAATTTTTATCTGTACGAATACAAATCCGTGTTTCTCTACGTAAATATCATTTCAGTAACGTAAGGGCGTAACGAAGCCATTAGAAATAACTTTTTTATTCTCTTTGAGCACAAACTAGTTATCTTTAATTGTATTTCTTGTTTACTTCTACTTACTTTACTATGATCTGATACGCCGCTCTGATTTCATTACGTCGTTGAAGTTTTTGGCACATTAGTATCTAGTATTTTTATATATTTTGTCACTACCAAAAAATTCAATCTATACTAAGATTATAAAGAGGTAATATATGTGAATTTGCATGCTCGGGGTAATCTCCGTATCTCTGTAATCAAAAAATCACTTTTTTCAGAATCCATGAAAAACTGATGTCTCGCTATATACTGAAAGTTCTTTGAAAATATCTTTTTTTTTTAATAAGGCTAATAAAAGTACTTTGTTTTATAATGTAATCTATATTTAGTTACACGCATTCAACCGATCGCTCTTTTTCGCAGCTTAAAAATTATGCTATATCGGTGGGGGATAGAAACCGTTAAAAGTTCATTAAAATTTTTCCAAAAAAAATAAACCGCCTTCGATGTGAAACACAAATAAGGCACTTAAAAGCGAAAAATAACTGAATTATTAAATTAACTAAAATAAATAAAAAATATTGATATCCGCACTACCTAGTAATATATTTGAAGTCGATGCCAACCTAAATTCATATCATCTACATACAAAGTTTTGGTCCACTCTCGTGCCCCATTATGTATAGTATACATATTTTATTACCTGCAACAAATTTGAACTGTATGTTGGCATTGACTTCAAATATATTATCAGGTAGCGCGAATATCAATATTTTTTATTTAATTTGGTTAATTTAATAATTCAGTTATTTTTCGCTTTTTAGTGCCTTATTTGTGTTTCACATCGTAGGCGGTTTATTTTTTTTGAAAATATTTAATGAACTATTAACGACTTCTATCCCCCACCGATATAGCATCATTTTTAAGTTATTTTTTTTTATTTCCTCATTTTAGTGTCCATAGATATATCTAGTTTCTAATGAGTATAATAAATCGGTTCCAATTTCATGAAAGCACGTAGATACGAAGTGGGTGAAAATCAAATAAACGATATTTCATCCCCTTAGGGGTTGAATCTTTCCTTCAAATTTATATAGGACCACCTCTGAATATAACCAATTCAAATAAAAAAAAATTATCATTAAAATCGGTTCATAATTGACGGAGATATCGATTAACATACATTAAAAAAAATACATACAACCGAACGTAGTAACCTCCTCCTTTTTCGAAGTCGGTTAAAAAGTTGATAGCTATTAAGCTATTCCTCAATCGGCTGAGTGCCTTAAGCGCTCATTTAGTAGTCCGGTGAAGCTGTTAAGACATTGCTAGGTCAAAAGAGTATTCAATTTTGAAAAGTGCTATTTCTCACTTCAATTTAGGTATATATTTTTATAACTGTTTTACTGTAGTGTACTTTATCATTATTTCTGTTAAGATCACTTAAAATCTCAATA
Organism: Antheraea pernyi; assembly: GCA_015888305.1. Classification (NCBI taxonomy): domain Eukaryota; kingdom Metazoa; phylum Arthropoda; class Insecta; order Lepidoptera; family Saturniidae; genus Antheraea; species Antheraea pernyi. The sequence continues at coordinate 26,390 of MU160981.1, forward strand.
GACGCCATTTTTGATTTGTAATAGCAGAGCGATATATGGACTTTCTTGATTGAATCCTGGATTGAACATTTATTATTTCCGAATGATTGGAGGTTAACTTAAAAGCAATCATTGTAAAGTTTAAAGGCTAAGGGTTAAATGTATAAAATGAGGTCACATCGAACCCCATGTTCCGCTTGACGTGACCCGTAAACAAATTATTAGATCGGCGACTCATCATATTGTATAAACATAACTATGACCAATGTTACGGGACATTTACTTCCCGTATATCGTTATAATATAATGGAATCATAAAGGTAGGAACTTTGTGCGCTTCAAGGAATTTTCAATTGTGAACAATATGTAATTAATCATTTAATAGCATCTATGACTAAATACAAAATAATTTAATTAACGTGGCTTGCTGTAAAAGGTGACTAGTAAAAATCGTCACGTAAGAAAAAAAGCGTTATTTTCCCCTTTCTCTCTTTCTCATGTATACGAGATTGTGTGTGTGCAAGTATTGACATTTAAGAAGAAACACGTGGTACACTGCAGCTTTTATAACCTTAATTCTGAACGCGTGGAAATTTAATTAAAACTTATTTTTATTTATCATTTTTTATAATTTTGTATCTAGTTTTTACTTAATGAATATTTATCGCAAAATATTAAATGTTATTTTTAAATTATCAAATTTAAACTTACAACTTCTTTCCTGGTGATAGTCCTATGACCTCACATATATTTTTATGGTACAATGATAGTTTAGAATCAATATAACGTTTAACTGCTGGAACACTATTGTCGCACCTATTCCTTCCAGAAACCAAACTGCCTCAATCATTACGTACAAGTTAGAAAGGTGTGGTTAGCAACACACACTGCCGATTAAGACCATCCAATTCCGTCTTCAGGACTATCAAGCTATTACGATTGCTCTAGGTACTGCAGTTCTTTTGAGATCAGTTACACATACCTATAATCTACAGAAACAGCTTAACACCCCTTTTTTCACTTCATAACAGAAGTAAAAAGCTTCATAAAGTAGTCTAAGAAATCTGCAACGTTATACTTCGAAAGAAAGAAGGGAAAACATTTATTCGACACAATCGGCAATAAAATACATTCATACATTAGTATATTTATTATTTTCATCGGGTGATGAGGATAAAAATATCTGTAGCTATATTAACGGTTGCTTAATAATAATAAATCGATATATGTATTTCATAAAATATACAATTCATTATTATTTGTTTCATATTAGATAAATTAAATACAAAATCCTTACTAGTCTTTATTAATATTGCAAATGTGAGTTTACGCTTTCGTATATAGATAAAATCTATCACAACGTAGACGAAGCCGCGAGCAGAAACAAGTATTATTAATATGTACGTGAGTATCTTATTACCCTTTCACGCCATAACCACTCAAAAAATCATCACTGGATTTTTCATACATTTTCTAAAGAATAGAGGAAAGAGCGTAGAGTTCTTCATTACGCGAGTGAAGCCGTGAGATAAACCTAAGTACATGTGTAAGGTGTCGTGTAGAATGAAAAACAAAGCATGTCGGTATAAAATTTACAATATGTAGCCATATACCTAGTATATATATACAAACCACATCACTTATACCACTTACGTACTCATGAAGCCCCTGTCAAAACAACGCGTCGGCGTGACACCAACATGACATCCACAACAAACACCATATCTGTACTATACTCACAGTATAATATTGAAAACCAATATAAATTGTATGTAATACTTGTTTGCAGCTACGGCTTTACTATATGAAAGTAATACTTCGGGAAATAAAAACTTTTTCCTTCTTTC
>MU160981.1:40734-83096 GCA_015888305.1 Antheraea pernyi
ACAGACATTTCTAAAAATGATTGAAATGTATTTTATTACTTATTCTAAGACAACTGCAACAATTTTTTTCAACAAAAATCTAAAAAGTACAGACACGTTAGATTAAAATTTTTATTATATGTATAGATGTTTAATTTCCTTACAAAAAAACAATGCGTCATGGACGTTACGAAATTGCAGAATGGATGTAGACCGATTTACTTCATAACCGCAACTCAATTAGAACCTAATATAATAAAATCTGATATTTAATATTCAAAATGTAGGTACAGAGGTACCTCATAATTTTAACAATGTTAATTCATTTTACGAAACATATGAACGTTTAACACGAGGGGTGATCCCGAGAAAATTTAATTTGGCGCCTACGTGAGAGTCTTTTTAATTACACATTTCACATTCTAATATTACATACAATTATGTACAACGTAACGTGGTTTGAATATTTTATATTTTGTCTTAAAAGGTATCGTAAAATAACAAGATATATACTGAGTTATCTATATACTATATTATGTCAGAATTCCGAAACATAGAACCCAAGAAAGTTTTCGAATCAGTACAGCAATGAGATTTAAGATACCTGTGTTCTACAGTTTGTATAATGGGTTGTGTTCCGAGGAATTGTTCGACATTATGCCTGTAGCTGCTTTCAACCATCGTACCGCTCGTCATCGGCAGGGAATTCATTCTCACACATTGGAACTGAAGTGGTCTCGGACGGTAGGTTTGTAGGTGGTAGAGGCACGTTGAAGCTATTACTGGTTTCAGCATTAACAGGTCGGCTCGCCCGGGATACTACCACGTGACCCACAGAAACACCGACGTGAAGTAACAGTGCTTGCATTGTTGGGTTTCGTTCGGTCAATGAGAGCGCCTGAGGCCCACCTCCCTTCAATGCCAACACAGGCTGGCAACGCACTTGCGACTCCTCTGGTGATGCTAGTGTCTATGGACGGTAGTGATCACTTAATATCAAGTGACTCACCTGTTCGTTTGCCTCCTATGATATAAAATAGAGGGGTTTTCTCCAACGAACGTTCCGATTATGGAATGAGTTTCCTTCTGAGGATTTTCCTGGAGACTATAGCTTGGAGTTCTTCAAGGGGAAAATAAATAGGTTATTTAAGGGTCGCCAACGAGCACTTAACACCTCTGATGTTGCAAGCGTCTATAGACTGCGGTGACCGTTTAACATCAGACGGCCCGCGTGCTTATTTGCTACCATCTTAGTATTTAAAAGAAACTTTATTTATTGTAGACGTCAAAAACTAATTTGTGATCGTCATAACCTTTGCAACCCTGGTCATCGAAAAGAGCCAACAAGACTCGATTTCACAGGCGAAACGATAGTAAAGATTTCAAAATACCAACTTCACTACTATCTTTGGCTGGTGGTCTCGCTCGAGTCAATGTAGAAAAAATAAAATACAGCTTATGTTATATGATATTGCAGTTTCGTATTGATGAAATAAATAAAAACAAAAAATAACATAAAATCAAATCTTTTCTCTTAATAATAGTTATCGAATACACGTCTATAAGTTTTAGCTAAGGATCAATTCCATATTATCTATACATATAATAAGAATGGAAGTCACACGTGTCTGTACTTTTTCGAATTTCGTGATATATTTTTATATTATATAATATTTATTTTATTTTATTGCATTCATTTTTATTTGCATCTATTTTTCTATTATAGTTTTCATATTTTGTATTTTTATAATGGTTTATTATATCTAATATTATATTATTATTACTGTGAAGAATCTGAAACCATGAATCCTGAAAAAAAAATGGCAATATAGCATGCAAACCATAATCTGGAAGAACTTCGTTTTTAACCGGAACGAAAAATTTTAAGGTTAAAAGAGCCCATCAGACTTCATAACTATATAATAATAACCATAGATACAGTGGTACAACAAAATAATCCCAAGGAGGGTTGATGTCAGGCAGGCGGCCGATCGTAAAAATGAAGCCAAATCATATACCACAACATGACAAACATGTTGTACCGACCCTACTTATGTGGGATAAGGGTAAGAAGAAGAAGAATATTTTTTTTATTTTGCAGGTGTCTGGGAATAAGTAATAAAATACATTTCAACCAATTTTAAAAATGTCTGTATGTCTATGTGTTTCTATGAACACGCATCACTGCTAAAGTACTGAATATACAAAAAAAACCACACAAAGAAAATCATAAAGCATGTCTTCGAAAATAACTTAGTCTCTATTTCATTAAAATCAGTTCACTCTATCAAAAGTTATTGTAATTTTAATGGCGATGCGGCGTAGGTACGAGACAAAAGTAGATACGTAAATGGACTGAATACATTCAGATAGCTTTATTAATAACTATTTTTTACATAAGGTACCACGTGAATGTTACACACATATTGTTACATAAGATTGTTAACCGTCAAATCGCTTAAAGACAAAATATGCATTAGTTTTCAGCTTGAGTCTGATTTTCGTACGCAGTAGACTGGATTAGATGTAAAAGTTGGGAGATCCTGGGGCAATGAAGTTATAGGTGAGCCCGAACAATTTTGAATACATATTATGAATGTATTTTCAGATGTTTTAAAAAGAGTGCTCCGTTATGTTGTTCCTTTTTCTTTATCATTTTGTTATCAGTAAGAGTTTTTCTATTTTTTTTATATATAGGAGGCAAACGAACAGCTGGGTAACCTGATGTTAAGTGATCACCACCGTCCATATACATTCTCAACACCAGGGGAGTCGCAAGTGCGTTGCCAGCTTGTGTTGAGGGGGGAGGGCGGGAGCCTCTAGCGCTCTCACTGACCAAACGAAACGCAACAATGCAAGCACTGTTACTACACGTCGGTGTTCTGTGAGAGAGTGGTACTAACCCGGGCAAGCCGACCCATTCATGCCGAAACCAGTAATAACTTCAGCGTGGCTCTACCGCCTACAAAAACCTTCTCTTTTAACTTATTAAAATCAGAAGCCCACATCATGCATGCCTCGACACTGAAGTCCCATCTGACTCCATCTAAATACATTTCTCGCACTTATATAAATAAACACCAAGTTCGCACGCAGCCTAATCAGGAAAGTACAAAACTATAATGACTCTAATTGGAACAGAATCTCCGCAATAATTGACAACAAATAAACTCATTCCAAGTTAGGACTAGCAATCAAATTAACAGCATCTCGAACTCCGCAAGCAAAAACTAGTATTTCTATAAAAACTTCCCAATTCCTTCAATTACAATTTAATTCAAATCCTTGTGCAAATATCATAAATTTCAAATTAAATAGAATGTTAAAATTATAGAAGAGCGAAGGAAAACACGTACATTTATCAATTTAGAGCTGAGAACAACCGTTTACTGTGTAAACTTTGAAACTAGTTCACTCAAAGAACAAAAGAGCAAAGTTCCACATAAGCGAATGAAACATGTCGCGCAGTTAAACTACATAATTATAGAAGTGCTTCAAACTTTACGTGAACGAAATCTTTTAAGGGGTATTTTTTAAATTCATTTTCGCAATTTAATTTCGAGCATAATACTTTTTATATATCAGTAATATAACTGATAATTATAATGCACTTGAGACATTGATTTACGCTGTAACGACATACATACAAGTACATGTAAGTTCAAGTGTCATGCCAAACGGGTCTTAATACATAAATGCTATTATTATAGTGAGGATCAATATGTGAAACGACTGGAAATGACGCCTCTGTCTCTCTGTAAATACACCAATAACAAATGTAACTTTATATATCGATAAAAATATGTTGTTTGATCTCTGCGAGGAAATCATCTCGCAAAAGAAGGCGGCAAAGAGGGCCCGAGAAGGAGACCCTCGGAGCGGCCCTCTCCTTCAAAGGAAAGCAGGAAGCAGGGGGAGGAGGAACGCTCGCCTCTTCCCACTACCGTATCCGAACCAGAGGAGATGGACCGGGGGGGGATGGCATCTCCTCATTGCACAGGTTCAGTCGACGAGTGAATGCGACTGATTGTGTACCCAGTTGCCTCTATATAGTAGAACGAAGCCTGGCGGTCACTTGCCAGGCTGCCGCACGGGCAGTTTTTCAGGAAGACAGCAGGTTCGATCCCTGGACATACCATGCGGCGGACGGTACAGCGTGGGGTTTTAGTCCGTGCGAGTTGGACATAACTCACTCTCTCCCCCGAGAGGGTGGCGTATCCATAGAGGATTAATTACCTCACGTTAGTACAAAAAAAGTTTTTTTTGAAATGAAAAGATAAACCAGACCATTTCATGCCAGTTCTTCTCGATTACTGAGTTGTTTTCCAAATCGGTACTTTTGACGTTCATAAGCGCATTTTCAGGACATAAATTTTATAAAGAATTTTATTATTTTGATACCCAGAGCGTAGTATGTTTACTACAGCAATTTTCTTGAGAAACCAAAAGCTGTGCTGGAAGACCAAGCTTTCTGAGAATTCCAGATGCGAACGGATTAGTTTTATGAACTTTTTATTAATATTTTCTTATATTATTATTATATATATATAATATTATTATTTAGCTATTCCGATATCCTTTCCGATAATATAATCTTATTATATTATCTTCTACCAACATTAAATTATCTCTGTTAAACTTTATATATTTTTTTAATGTTCTGTGAAAGAACGAGCGTACCTACGTACTCGTAGGAATTGTTAGTTCTAGTCCAGATCGGCTTAAACGTTTCGAAGATTAGTTTACGAGTTTTGAAACAATACCTCTGCACACAGAAATACCTACCTGTGTCCGAAGCTTCGAACGTACTATTATTAGTTGTTATTCATAAGCTCACTATAATTTATACTCTTCAATATGTGGCACTTCGGAAACGGGCAAACAAAATAGAAACTCAAAATTCAACTAACTCAACATTCAAACAACTCGTAACTCAAAACTAAATTATAATTAACACACTTATAACTTGTAATTACAATAACAATAACATCATTAAACCTTTTTTTTATTTACGTGGGGAAATCCTTTATGGATACGCCACCCTCTCGGGGGAGAGAGTGGGTTATGTCCGACTCGCACGGACTAAAACCGCACGGTGTACCGTCCGCCGCAAGGTAGGGGCGGCCAGGGATCGAACCTGCTGTTTTCCTGAGAAACCGACTCTGCGGCAGCCTGGCGAGTGAACGCCAGGCTTCGTCCTTCTATAGAAAGACTACTGGGTGCACATCCAGTCGTCTCCCCTCGTCAGCGTCACCTGTGCAATGAGGAGATGGGTCCCCTGAAATGGGGAGAAGAGGTTCTCCCCTCGTTAGCCTCACCTGTGCAATGAGATGTGTCCCCCGACCCATCTAACAATGAAATAAATGCGTTCTCTTTTGAATTTACATATACATAATTACATAATAGTATGAATATAGTCAATATCTCAAAATTTGTTTATTGAAATTAATTAACATTAGTGTGTGATATCTATTGGCATTTGGAACAATCATTATATACATTTTTATAAAGCCTGTTAATAAATTAAATGTATATGAGCTGCAAAATATCAATACTACATGTAAACAGGCGCCTATATACTCCGCGTCATGTAAGCATGACATATGTTACAATAATACTGTGACTATTTATCCGGGCAGAGTTTCGCCTTACAATAACTTCCACATAGGCGTGCGTGCAGATCAGCGACATCTTGCTCTTTATATGCTGAACTCCAACCAATGACGTCTCACACCAGGGTGAATAATGAACAGCCGATAACTTCAACCAAGGTCATGAGGTCATTAGTAACACCCCCGATATAGCCAATAGCGCGGTAACGCAGGTCAATAGTGCCTCCCCCGATATATCTCTAATATGGTGGTGCTAGTAATGTTGCGGTGGCGTTGTAGTCTCCCCTCTCGGGTATGTCGTAGCGGTACCGGACGTAGTCATTAAAACATGTAATGACGCAAAATTATAAATTTATCTCCTGCCAAAAATACCGCGAAACGCGTCTAAAGAAGCTTTCACTCCAAATATCATTTAGGTGTCAATTTCCCACAACACAATCCAGCCAATGTTTTGAAATCATTTTAATAATCCTGTTATAAGAAAAATATAATAAAAAATTGTATTTGTCGAAATGACAACAGTAAGAAGTGTTTTTTTTTAAATATTTTTGGCAGTAATTTATGTTGAAAAACAACTATACACTTTTATGTCTGTCAGCCTGAGCGTCATAAATATTCAATTTATTTTAGGTGGTTTTTCATTTAGTTTCAAGGGTAAATATTTTTTTGAGTTGATTTTTTTATTTTATTTCATATGTGGCAAACGAACATGTGGGTCTCCTGCTGTTAAGTGATCACCACCGTGCACTAACACCCGAGGAGTTGCAAGTGCGTTGCCACCCTATGGGGGGAACGATTAGGGGAGGGAGAGGGAGAGGAGAGGGGAGTGGAGGTGGGTCTCCGGCGCTCTCACTGACCGAACGAAACGTAACAATGCAAACAATGTTACCTCACGTCGGTTTTCTATGAGAGGGTGGTACTACCCTGGACGAGCTGACCCATTCATGCTGAAACCAGTAATAGTTTCAGCGTGGCTCTACCACCATTAAAAACACTGATAACACTGGACTATTAATTTATCAACTTTAAGCCAACGAGATACATATGGCCATAAATATATATACAGAATAAATAATAGGTGTTAAAATAACAAACAATGACATATACAAGTAATAACGTTCAACAATTGTGCTTAAAACGGGATGCGTAATAAAACGAAGTACCGTACCTTTACGATTTCAACATATCCCCGGGCCAATTGACGGAAACAATTCGAAAGCTTCCATAAAATTTCCAGGCAACATAACTGCTTCATAACAAAGTATTTGCCATTTCGTATGTACTCATTAGTAATGCTTTTATGTTTGTCTATCTATTCTAAATAATATTTAATTAATTTATCGAAAAGGTCATACGGTATATTTAATTCAGGAAAAAGTGTATATTTTTTTTAATGTTATGTTTATTAGGGTTAAATAAAATCGACCCCATCGCGGGCAAAGCTTCGAGCAAAACTAGTACTTTAATAAAACTAGAACCGTCGTATATGTACACTGAAACTATTTGAGAAAGACTGATTACAGATGACATAGGGAGTGTGACAGAATATAATTTGAAAACTTTATCTGTATGTCTGTTTGTTTGACACTTGAACTTACATAACTAGTAGACGAGTTTTCACAGGGATTTCACAAATAGTTTCAGCGCAGTTTAAGGCTATATATAAGCTATGTTTCACTACAATTGGTGCATGAAAAAAATTTTAGGAGTCTGTTCTTTTTAATATAGTTGCTAGAAAAGACAAAAGATGGCGCCTATACCAGATGAAAGGTTAAATACTAGCAGTATTCTAAGATATAATACTTCATGGTCAAATTTAACGTATAAAATAATAATATCAAAACAAATATTAATAAATAACAAAGAGAATCTAAGTTAAAGTTGGTCTTAAGTCTTTCAAAAGTATTATATTAGAGCGCCGGAGGCCCATCTCCCCTCCTCTCTCCTCTCCCTCTCCCTCACCTAACCCTTCCTCCCAAAGGGTGGCAATGCACTATCAACTCCTCTGGTGTTGTTAGTGTCCTTGGACGGTGGCGATCACTTAACATCAGGTGACCCATCTGTTCGTTTGCCACCTATGACATAAAAAAAAGTATAAACACAATCGTAATAAACCTAGGTGTAATGACCGGTGCCCAAAGCTGTAAGGGGCAACCCGGAGTCAATAACCAATAATCAATTCCCAATCAATAACCAATAATCAATAACCAATAATCGATAATAAAACGAACAATAAACTCTTTTGTTCATAACCTTCCCACGTTCACTTTCAAGCGAAAGTGAAAAGAAGCACAGAAGGTTGCGTATACTTATTTTTATTTTTCTAGATAATTACGTCAAAAATTAAGCACCTATTTTTTAAATTGATTTAGGAGGAGAATCGAGTACAGTTTATTCTCCATAAATATCGCTACTATCGAAACATTCAGCCTGTATAGTCAATTGCATACGCTTATTGTAGCGGGCGTGGACCTTAGCATCAATTATTTTACACACATCCAGTCCTACGGTAGCTCCCTCTTGTGTTAGTGGAACAAACAATCCCTTTGTCCAAGTCTTTTATCATACTATTTCAAATGTTGTACATAAAGAAATTCGATGAATCAAAAACGTATGAAGGCACGGGCATACCTAATTTGATATACAAACATTTCATTTTTATTTACATACAAAATATGTACTCCGTGTAACGTGTATGCACAATTTCATTATAATTCCTTGAGTAATTGAGACGTGAAAGTTTAACAAACCAAGAAACAAAGTCACATATGCATTTATAATATTAGTAAGGACAAATAAATAGATACGATCAGTAAAGAAAATAAAAAAAAAGAAACATATGAATTACTATCTCGCCTCGAAAACCTGATAGCAAATCTGAGCAAGTTCACAAATATTAAAATGTTCAGAAAATTAGTTTAGCTTCAATAATTGAGACGTGAAAGTTTAAAAAACCTAGAAACAAAATCACATATGCATTTATACTATTAGTAAAGACAAATAAATAGATATGACCAGTAAGGAAAATAAAATAAAAGAAACATATGAATTGCTATCTCGCCTGAAAAACAAGCTGAATAGCAAATTTGAGCAAGTTCACAAATATTAAAATGTTCAGAAAATTAGTTTACGCTCACAATATATTTCATCTCAGGCTGAATCAACGAACATAACTCATAAGTCATTCAAGACAGGCTCTATGATTTGTACTAAGATACATGGCTTAATTTTATAAAAGACTTATGCATTCTGAAAAGCAATAATTCTCATAACTGAGTCCTCCATTCGTTCGAGTATCGTGACAAATAAATTTATAGCTAAATGTTTGTTTTATTGTAGAGTTCGTTCGAAACTATTTGTGTAACGTTTATAACTATACTACCAAAGTTAATACACACAATGAAAATACAGTACAAATAATTCATTATAATGACTTAAAGCGTCCCGTTGTCTATGCACAAAATAAGATTGCGTACGCGTTCTCCCAAAGATTTTTTTTTTCTCGAACTGATTACGCTGTTTACCTGGACAGGTCTTTACAGTTTCACCGAACTACTGAGGCGAGCATTTAAGGCACGCAGCCGATTTTGTTTGGGCGACTAGCTCAAGGGTACGTGGCATACCTCGGCTTAGGCTGTCGCCTATTTTGTGCATTACGTGACCTATCTTTTTTTTTTATCGTGGGGAAATCCCTTATGGATACACCATCCTCTCGATGGAGAGGGTGGGTTATGTCCGACTCGCACGGATTAAAACCCAAGGTGTACGTCATCCGCTATAGTTGGGGTGGCACGAGATCTCTATAGAGTTCATTGTGCCGCCCCAGAGGTTGGCCTAGCAGCAAAAGTGCCGCTGACGGGCCCAGTCTTATTGGGAGACAGCCGTGTACACACCGGCCAGTACGTGACCTATCGGAGCTAACCTAAGCTAAGCTACCTAGTTATACGTATATGAGTTATTGTAACATATATTCCATGAGATTCCATTAGATGTACCAATCATACATACCTCAATAACTCCTATATGTATTTTGTATCGGATAAATTACCGCTCGCCCAAAAACATTCTAACAAACACTAACGTAACGCTCCGGAGGACGACGCTCACGCGCAGGGCGCTGAAGAAGTGATGTAAGAGGGGAAGTTATCCTTACTACGCGCGCTTGTATTATATTACTTGCTAGGTTTTAAACGCAATATATTTTAATCGCTGAAGAGGTGATGTAAGAGGGGAAGTTATCCTTACTACGCGCGCTTGTATTATATTACTTGCTAGGTTTTAAACGCAATATATTTTAATATTCCTTTATTTTAATATAGGTTTTAGCGTTTGAGAATAATATCACCTGATGTTAAATGACGATATTATGGTCTAAGATGGTAAACACGCTAAGAGGGACTAGCTCTTAAGTGCAGCTGCCGGAATACACTATACGTGCTTGACAAAAGACTTTTAACTTAATGGTGGTAGCTATCCAGACGATCTTATAAAAACCCTACCATATATTGTTTTATTACGATATCTTTTTTCATCAACAACTCAAGCTCATTTGCAAGGATTCAGTGTCCGAACAAGGCAACATCTCTGTGTCTGCCTGTGCGTCTCTTACTGTGCTTATAACTTATAACTCCAAAATTACTGAATCGATTTACACGATTCTTCTTCAAAACTATAATTGTATCTTCTTGTCAGGTTTTAAAATAATATTGTTACATTAGATTAACACACTAAGATGGATCAATCTTCTCATTGTACAGTTTCGGCTGACGTAGCTTGCCTACCTCATAGGACGGAGCCTAGCACCCATCATTCGCCAGGCTGTGACAGAGGCATCTCAGGTGATAGCTGGACCGATCCCTGGCCGCCCCGCCATACGGCGGACGGTACAACGTGGGGTTTTAGTCCATGCAAGTCGGACATAACACACTCTCTTCCCCGGAAGGATGGGTATCCATAATGAATTACCTTAAGCTTACACACACACACAAAGTTTCAATATTTTAACTAAACAGTTAATTATCTATTTATCGGAGATGGTGGGAACGTGTAAATAGTACAATAATACATACAAGGAAAGGGGAAAAATTAAGGAAAAAATGCGAAGGCGTAAAAGGGTGACTTTGCCTCGTAAATAAATAGAATAACAGCGGCTTAACACAATAAAAGCATACACTAACCTGCAAACCATCACCCACACACTAAGTGCTACAGGACTCAGGAGTTCGCCTTGATACAGCAAGAATTAATATCCATTATACGTCTCACACGCAAGTACTTATTTATTATTCAAGCGTTTTTGTGAGTAATGTTCAAGTGTTACCAATATTTTATCTACGAATTAAGTTTCAAAGCAAAGTTTTACGAGATGAGATAATGTAATCAACAAGAAAAATGTTAGAACCAAAAAGTATTCGTTCTTCGAACGGTGACAAAAAATTCCGCATGTACATAACAGCTTTATTTTTTGGAAACCAATCTTCTAATAGATTGTTACTGCCATTGTCGAGTAGTTAAGGATTTTGCAACTTTCTTGCGATAATTACAATGAACTAACAAGATGGTAGTCGCCTTCTTAGAACTTTCCAGAGAGTTTTTGTGACAGAATCCACGATCCGTTCCATTTCCCATCCATTTCACTTGTGCACCATAACCAAACTATATTACGTAAAACACTACCAACATTACAAAATAGAGAGCCAAGTAACAACACAATATGAATAACATATAAAATCCACTACATGACATTCCAAGGTCTCGTCAAAAACTCAAACAGCTGTTTGCTGTACAGTAGATGAGGCAAGTAACACATTTTTTTTTTAATGTCATAAGTGGCAAACGAACAGGTGGGTCACCTGCTGTTAAGTGATCACCACCGTCCATGAACACTAACAACACCAGAGGAGTCGCAAGTGCGTTGCCACCCTTTAGGTAAAGGGATTAGGGGTGGGAGAGGGAGAGGAGAAGAGGGGAATGGAGGTGGACCTCCGGCGCTCTCACTGACCGAACGAAACGCAACAATGCAAGCACTTTTACTTCACGTCAGTTTTCTATGAGAGGGTGGTACTACCCCGGGCGAGTCGACCCATTCATCCTGAAATCAATAATAGTTTCAGCGTAGCTCTACCACCATTGAAACGTAACATAACTCGGAGAATACGTCTATTTAATCCATTACGAGGTCCATCCAAAGACGATGGAACGAAAACTGTAACACTTAACCTAGAAATTGTTTATTTCTTGATTGTTTTCCTTCCTGTTAAAGTACCTATCGTTGTGGATTTCGAAGTTAGTTAATCGACACCGTGTAACAAAATAAAAAACATACTTAATTAAATAAAATCAATAGAATCACAATTGTTAACACATTGTTATATACTACTCAAGACCCTTTTGATCGAAGTGAATTTTACACAAAATCCATTGTACTTAATTTTGGAAGACTGTATTGTTTTATTAATGCCCGTCTGGCTATTTATTGTATCGCTTTAACATTTGACATAGTCGTTGATCTGATATTAAATAACTAGGAGACCAAAAATGGCAACAAACGAAGAGAGATAGCTATGTCAATCGTAACAAATATACATAGGTTGAACTTTGCTACAAGTTTTCAACTTGAGATATGTAACTAGCCAGACGGGTATTAGAGAACTTCTTATCACAATACAACGTTCCATCACGAAGTTTTCCTTCATCGAAAGTTCGAGCTCAGAGAGCAAAACAAACTTAGTCTATCTACATAATGACCAAACATAGGTACAACAGCAACGTTATTAAAACAAAAGTATTATCTTTTCATATGTAATCTTTTAATTTATAACAACAATTCTTTTCTAATCCTCCATGTTTCCCTTGCATCGATAAAGGTGACTGGTCTAGGGCTGAAATAGTTACCGCTTCTTCGTTCCGGACATATTCCTCTTAATGAATTCGCCAATCATTACATCATTACATAGTATAAAACAAAGTCCCCTACCGCGTCTGTATGTCTGTCTGTCCGCGATAAACTCAAAAACTACTTAACGGATCTTTATGCGGTTTCCACTAATGGATAGAGAGATTCATGAGGAACGTTTTGGTATATGATTTTTTCAAGGATTTTTTTTTAATCAGGGCGGGACAACGTCTGCCGGGCCCGCTAGTTTACTGAATAAAATACAAATCACCTCTGTGCACTGAGTGTACCATAGTAGAAGACGTCTATGATATTATTGTGGAATGTGTCCGTAATGAAGTAGAAAGGCGAGAGACGGTAGATAAAGATTAACGTTCCGTTAGGGTCGTAACGGCATTTTGGCTTCACCTTACTCGGATAATGCCAGGATGCTGTAAAGGCTGTAAAGGCTAGCAAACGTTGCTATTAATAGGAGGTAATTAGTGATCGTATGTTTGTAGTATTATATATACCTTCCAATAAAGGTGGCATGGTCGCTTGGTGACCAAACCCTTTCAAAAATAAAGAATAAAAAAACAATAACAATTTAAATATACAAAAGTTGACATGAATATAAACTATTATAAACGTGGTTAGAACGTGCTGCCCTCTTACAACTGTATGGCATTAAAAGGGTTGAATAGAAGACGTTACTGAATGTAATCTCTGCAGAGCTGTCCCTTTAAAGGGCGCGACCCTTCTGGAGCCACCTTATGTTTCCTTAAACTCACACCGAAGTATGTTTACGAACATATTTTTAATTATATCGTTATATTTCAAAACTAACTAACTCCAATTTTTATTATTATTATTTATTTATATACAAAGTTATATGAAAATGAAATAGGATGAAAAGATGAACATCACACTATTATATAACAACTGATGCTTCATGTGCCAGTGCTTCTGGAAAGGACTGTAGTACATGTCTACCATTGTTCTCATTATCTTATTGGTACTATCGTGAAGTCTACCCAGGATGGATGCTATTCTCTTACGGATGATAGCATAAAAATCATCGACCCTTTTTTTACGTGGGGAAATCCTTTATGGATACACCATCCTCTCAGGGGAAAGGGTGGGTGACTCGCACGGACTAAAACCCCACGGTGTACGTCTGCCATTATAGTTGGGGCGGCACGAGATCTCTATAGACTTCATCGTGCCGCCTCAGCGGTTGGCCCAGCAGCGAAAGCGCCGCCGCTGGGCCCCGTCTTGTTAGGAGACAGCCGGGTACACACCGGCCGTCTCCTCCGTCCGCCGGACATGTGCAATGGGAAGATGGCCCCCCGACCCATCCGGTCCGGCTACGGTGGGAGAAGGCGATCAAACTGCCGCCTCCTCCTGCCTGTCCTCCGTTGGCGGAGAGGGTCACTTTGAGGATCTTGCTCACGGACCCTCTCCGCCACCTCCTTCTGCGAGACGACTTTCTTACAGAAGGAAGCCATTGCGTTCCACACTTCTTCACTGCCGAGCATGGTCGCCACCACACTCGACAGTGACAGCTCTTACTCTACCGCCACAGCCATAGTGCGGCATTGCTCCTCCCACGTCCACACTCAGACAGAGTGTGCTGCGCGGTGTCCGGGTCATCGTCGCATTGATGGCATACGGCAGTTGGCTCCCTGAGTGCTATCCGCTGCAGGTACCAACCGAAGCAACCATGCCCGGTCAGGACCTGCACCACACGGAACGTCAGGGAGCCCCATCCTCTATTAAACCAATCCTGTCCCTGGCATTCGCAAACATCCCAGAAGCGTCACAAAATCGTGGTAATCCCAATAACATTCTAAAAATATTATTATATTGGGCACGCAATGCGTTCATAGTCCTTTTACTGATGCTGATTCTGATATATATTTGAACCATTCCTAATATTGTACATTATTTTTTAAGATCTTCAAATTTTGCACATGTAATATATAAAGGTCATAAAAAAATATTTAAAATCTTATGGCCAGCAAAATTTTAACTTCGTTTTCAGTGTATAAAAGCCGGAAATCTTAAAAAAAACCTGTTATATATACGACTAAAACTGGATTTATAGTTGATTTTGAAATGTAACGATAAAGTTATAAAATTGCAATAGAATAGTGATTCGCTTTTGCGGGTCGCGTTTCGGGATCAGCCTGTGCATATCCAGCTTTTCGCAGGCCGGCATGACAGCGGCGACCGGCGATGGATACTGTGTCACTCAGTGGTCGCCATTGTTTTTGGATTGTACTGTGCTTACTATCAGGCACAGTGCAGTCATTTTGCCGTACTACTATAAAAAAAAATATTAAGTCAATATAGGAAATAATGAGGTAATAACGACTGGTAGAAATTGAATACCTTTTACTTTCATAAAATTTACCGAATGATCCGAGGATTACCCAAATTGTTTTGTAAACTTTTAACATTTCCCGACACCTGATTTTCAATGGAATTTTATTTACCGTGATATTTAATATTGTCATAAAACGCATATAAATTAACATATATGTGGAGTTATTATACACTTTTAAAATCAAATTGTTTATCGCTTCTTATCACTTTAAATAATTACTAATTACATTAACAACCTTCGAACTATGTTCAACATGAACACAGGGCATGAATGACCTATATTTTTTTTTAATTCGAAGTGAAATCGCTGTTGTCCTGGCGAGATCTTTACAGCTTCACCGGACTATATGATGACATCTAAGAGCTGTTGACATATTTATTTTCGTGATTTTTTTCGATCTAGCTATACCCTGTTAGCCTGCGTCAGCCGAAATGGCAACTAGCGCAAAGGTGCTAGAGTGACCGGACCTTGGCTTGGGTGTTTGTTACCTTGGCTTGGGTGTTTGTTACCTTGGCTTTAGTTTTAAGTATGCATTTTTAAATACTTAAGAATATAATTTTTATTATATTTCACCTTTTAACGTGGGGAAATCCCTTATGGTTACGCCACCCTCCCGGGGGAGAGGGTGGGTTATGTCCGAGTCGCACGGACTAAAACCCCACGGTGTACCGACAGACCGTTTTGTGGGGGCGGCAAGGGATCGTGCAAGCTAATCAACCTTGTAGAGCCGCCCCCACGGTCCGCCCGGCGGAAGGTGACCGCCGGGCTCCCACCTATAGAGGGACAGACCGGGGACACACCGGCTGCCCCCCCTCGTCCGCCGGACCTAACGCATTTTTAAGCAATAATTCATACAGTTCCAAATTTAATTACATTTGAATTGTGTATAGAAAATTCTCGATACAGTAAAGAAAGGAGATTATATTATTACGCCGCGGTGTAAAAATGTTAAATACTCCAAACAGAACATAAACCGAGTGGCATCAACCACAGAAACTCCTTGGTATAACATCTGTTTGTTTACATAAACCAGAAAATTAGAAGGAAAGTTAATTTTAAAAAAATTAAAATTTTTGACTCCCGTTACATAAAAATGATAATTTAATGTATTTATCGAATCAAATCATGGAATTGAATATTTGTAAAATACACACGCAGATAATAAGTAAGCTAACTATTCAGAATCTATCTTGAATTCTACGAGAATTTTGCGGATGTTTATCTTTAGTAAATCCAAGGAAATATGTACAAACAAAAAATTGGTATGAGAATCGCATCATTATATCAGGTGTTAGGATAGTGGATTACAATATTCTAAGAGATGGTAGTTCATGGTCACATATAACATATAAAATAATAATATCAAAACAAATACTAATAAACAACAAAGAGAACATAAGTTAAAGTTTGTTCTAATACAATATAAACACAAACGTAATAAAACTAGGTGCAATGAACGGTATCGAAAGCAACAAAGGGCGACCTGGAGTTAATAACCATCGATAATAAAACGGACAATAAACCCTTTTGTTTTGTTAATGCCGTTCCCACGCTTACCTTCACTTCACCCGACGGTCATTGACACTATGCTTTAACATAGACGCGTAGAGGATTGCGTAAAATTTTTGTATTTTACTACATAATTAGGTCAAATATTAATCAGGCATTTTTTTTAATTAATTTAGAACGAGAATCGAGTGCAGAGTCTCCTCCATCAATATTGCTACTGTCTAAGCTTTCAGCCTGTATGGGCTAATCGTCAATAGCGACTTGACTCGTATTAATGCTTATTAAATCTATACCTTGAGACCAATGTTCTTTTTCTGGATGTCCTTGCCCACACTTCCGACATTTATGCCAAATTACATGATGATCGGTTGAGTAATTTTGTAGTTTAAGACGTGAAAGTGTAAAAAATAGAAACTCACTTTTACATTTATAATATTAGTTTTCAAAATATATTTGTTTTAAATCATGTTATTAGAATCACTTCGTTACATAACAGGGGAGGTCAGACTTCTCGATAGTAGGAGGCATACGAAATTAAAAAGGTTTTTTTAAAATAGAAGTTACATTTATTGAAAGCGTATAAATAAAAGTTACGTCACTGTTTATGTCCGTCCGTGTAGTTTTCGGTGAGCCATATTATTCTTATCTTGTACGGAAATGAAATTTGTTACAACATTGCACTAGTATTTCATGTTTGTTGTCAGTCATTTAAAATGCATTTTGAGGACACATACGGAACGATAATATTTTTTTCAAATCATATTCAGAAATGAAAAGGGAACTCGAGTACATTTATCAAGAGCCACAAATAATCCTTCAAAGAGCCGCGTCTGGCTCGCGAGCCGCAGGTTGGGCATCCCTGTTATATAGCACTATGTTTCGCTCTCGCATTCGTTCGCGTTGATCTAATTTATAAAATTTACATTGTTTCAGGGCGAAAGATATTCCATGTAATTTCCCTTACTACGTATATGCAACATTGCATAATGCTCGGTTAAGTAGAAAATGCGTGACAGCGTAACAAAAAAAAAACAAACATATTAGGACTAGTATTACACTAATCACGTATAGTGTCGATGCAGTCAGGAATGGCAATAAACACATCGTAGATACTGTCACTATTTATTTGGCCAGAGCTTAGCCTTACAATACTTCGTATATAGTAATGCCTAGATATCACTGACATCTTGCCTTTTAAAGGCCGATCTATGTAAGTCAAAGCGATTACTATTTACACATAATTCCGCAAAATAATTTAAGTAACACAAAAATAATAAAGTACGAACAAATTAATGTTATTTAATTATATCAATGTTCCGGTCGTGTTGTAGTCTCGTCTCTTGAATGTGATGCAGCGGCACCGGAGGTGGGTGATAACACTAGTTAGGTTAATAGCTGCCGTTATTTGATAAGAATTAATATACAGTCGCCATAACTACTGCAAGATCGCTAGTTATACACACTGTACCTACTTCAAATACGAGATTAGCTTAGCTTTGAGAATTATCACCAGGTGAAATCATTATATCACTATTATATATTTTAAAACAAAGTCCTCTGCCACGTCTGTCTGTCTGTCTGTTCGCGATAAACTCAAAAACCACTGAACGAATTTTCACGAAATTTTCATCAGTAGATTAAGTTATTCGTGGGGAAGATTTAGGTATATAATTTGTCAAGGTTTTTTTTTATTATCAAGGTGGGATAACGTCCGCCGATTCCGCTGTTTATATTAATATCATGTATTTAATTAAAAATGGTATGTAATTAAAACAATATTTTTTACAGATGACTCAGTTTAAATGGGATTCTTATTAAAGAAACTAACAAACTCGTTTTAGCATTTATATTAGTTAGTATTACTTAAGAGGTACGAGCATTATGTGCTGATGGAAATAAAAAAATTAAAATAAACATTTCGTGACAAGTTTTAATATCTACAATTTAATTATTGATCTATACACGAGTCGATTATAATTAAAGTTTTAGCCAGGTTAGTCTATATACAATATTTTGTAATAACATATGTATATCTATTACAAAAGAAATATTTATGATCTTCTATACATATATATAATGACAATGTAAATATAACGTGTTCGCACTCTTCATATGTTTGTGTAAAGTAAAAATAAATATAATTAAATATAGTCTGTATGTTGGTCTGCGTAGGCATCACTATTAAAATACAACGTTAACTATAAAACATCACAAAGAAAATCATAAAGCATATCCGTGAGTAACATTTAGTCTTCGATCAACAATAACTAGATAACGGCGCGAAAAATACGTCTCGGTAAATAAGAGCTCATTTGAAACATGTGCCCTTATTTTGTTTAGTTTGTTTGAAACACAGCCAATGTAAGCCCGTTTCACACGCCGCAGTGTATTCAAAAGATGCAAAAATAATACCCGAAAAAGCAACTACTGTATAGAGATCGATCACATTTTTTTACTTTTATTTATAGGCACTTGGATCTTATAAAATTTATAACTAGCTGATACTCGCTACTTCGTCTGCGTTGTTATGTTATCTTAACAATACATTTTGTGTATAGAAATAAAAACAAGAAAAAATTGAAAGCAAAAATATACTTTTGTTTATAAAATTGCTTTGTAAACAATAAGAGTCACTTCTTCTGGTGCATACGCACCAAACCGCTTCTCCATCATACATTGCGCAACGTGTATTGCTTATAAAAATTGTAGTCTTTTATATACAGGCTGAATATTTAGACAGTAGCAATATTTATGGAGGCTGCTCTGTACTCGATTCTCGTTCTTAATCAATTTAAAAAATGGGTGTTGCGTGTTTGACCTAATTATCTAGAAAAATACAAAAATTATACACAATCCTCTACGCGTCTATGTTAAGACACAGTGTCAAAGACCGTCGGGTGATTTCACTTCCACTTGAAAGTGAATGTGGGAACGTCAGGAACAAAACAAAAGAGTTTATTTTCCGTTTTATTATCCAAATTATTAACTTCGGGTTGCCCATTGTAGGTTTCGCCACCGGTCATTGCACCTATGTTTATTACGATTGTGTTTATAGTTTTGAAAGTCTTAGAACAAACTTTAACTTAGATTTTCTTGGTTGTTTATTAGTATTTGTTTTGATGTTATTATTTTATATGTTGTATGTGACCATTCATATCAAGTACCAAGTGTCATTCATATCCTTGAATACTGCAAGTGTTAAACCTTTCACCTGGTAATTTCTTTCACATACATTTATATTAAAATGGATCCATTCCGAACCATCGTCTAAAAGATTCAATTAATTTCTTGTAATAAAATAAACATTTGCCATTGTCAATAATCTTCCAATGTCCTGCAATTCACAAATTTAATAATAGTATATAATTTTAATATACTTTAGTATACCCAAAAAATCATACAGTTAACGATGGTTATTATATAATGAATTAGTCAAGACACTTACTATATCTCCTTCTGCAATTATCTAGGAAAAGATCACAATAGGAATTAAAAGTTCTATAGCCAGTGTATTCTCTAGTATCAGATGGACGATTGAAGCCGCACACCGGTACAGGATTGTCCCTGAAATGAGATAGAAAACATTTTTACTTTTCTTAATACGGTTAATTTTTCCCAAGTCATTTTTGGATCATACCAATTAATAACACACTACGAACTATAAAATATCTTAAACGTGCAAATTCTATATTTAACTGCTATTTAGATTTTTATTATTGTAGCACGACAAAGTAACTGCACTATGCTTTATGATAAGCATAGTACAATCCAAAAACAATGGCAACCACTGAGAAACACAGTCACCGCTGTCATGCCGGCCTGTGTAAATGTCTCTGCACGTTACGCTCGAAGGACCTCATATTATAGGAAGGAGGGAACGCACTGGCCAGGAGATTGTTCATCAGTTTCACTGTACGGCAGAGGTAAGGTGTTGCGAACTCTTTAGTTCATGCCCAGATAAGATTATGCTTAAGTTATGACTTAAGTTCCTTCTTTAATTACATTACAGTTTGTACTTAGCAGTAATATAAAATAAAACGTATAGCAGTATTTAATTGTTTCCATACTCTCAGTATACCCTACAAAAGTTATTGTTTTTAGGGCCATTTTGGTTATAAAGAATCAAAACACATCCGCCATAAAGACAACAACCTCATTAAAATCCGTGCTAAAGTAGTTAATAGTTTTCTTAAAAAAAATATAATAAAAAGGTGTGTGTGCGATTCACACACGATAGAAGTGAAACTTCAGTAAATCCACAAAAGAATGATATGAATATATATAACAAGGGTAGGATAATTACAAAGTTTATTTGTTTAAAAATTAATTTACTATTTAGTACAACAAGATATAAAAATACTCACAAATACTGTTAAATAATAACACACCACGCTGACTTCTTACTAAAAAGCTGTAATACGCAGCCGCATACAGTGTACAGTAGTATTAGCTCATATACTTTTCACATATACTAACACACGTTAAACCCTAAAGATATTATTTTAAAAATAAAATACAACGTTATAATGTGAAGAACCATCCTAAAATTTAAATTAGTACATGTTGCTTAGACTTTTTTGATGAGTGTTTTATGGACACTAAAAATGGAGAAATAAAAAATATTCCAAAAAAAAATAAATCGCCTTCGATGTGAAACACAAATAAGGCACTAAAAAGCGAAAAATAACTGAATTATTAAATTAACCAAATTAAATAAAAAATATTGATAAAAAAAAAGGAGTGACAACAACCCAACAGCTGAAGGATTTGCTACAATTCCATTGGGAGCGAATACCGCAAGATGACATAAACAGTCTCATTAATTCAATGAATAATCGTTGCCGACAAGTTCTGAATAGAAGAGGAGCCCATACTTTGTATTAAATTGTTCTATTCTTTCACAATAAATACATTTTCTTTAGAAATTTCATTTTGTAAGAAAAAAGTTTAGTTTCTTATGTATCTTAGTTTCTACAGTTAAGAATGTGTCAAGTGTTTGTAACAATATAATGAAATGTTTCAGTGTAGTTATTTGTAGTTACTTAATAGTTATAATTCGAATAATTACGTGAATAACTAATTTTTTTAAATACTTTTTAAGACTGCAACTATATTTAAGGAGAAATGAAACTGCATTTAATATTAATAATTTAATTGTAACGCTTGTTTATAATTAATTTACAATTAACTTTATATAGCTGTAGATGAAATAGAAAGTTTACATGGAAAGGCCGACTTAATTATTATATAAAAAGTTAAGAATAACATTTATAGAAATTGTAAATTTAAATAAATTATTTTCTCATATCTAATATTTTAACATTTCAAATGTTTTCGATTATTAACTAAGCGAAACATCAATACAATTTGTAATTGAAACAAAGGAAGACATTTTTCGTCCGTGCGACTCGGACATAACCCACCTTCCCCCCCGGGAGGGTGGCGTATCCATACAGGATTTCCCCACGATAATAAAAAAAAGGGCAATACCCGGATGTTCTCCGTTGCAAAGTATTCACTGGTTCGCCGAGCTGTATGTAAACGTGCATTGTCATGCATTAACCTAAAATCGGAGCCAAAGGTTTGTGCAAATGGGTAGACATAAGGTCTGAGAATATCCTCAATGTAATTTTCAGCATTCATGTTTCCATTTACAAAAACGAGCTCAGTTCGCCTGTTCTTCATAATACCCGCCCATAACATAACTGTTGAGCCGCTGTATGGATGAACTTCCTGAACGCACCTGAGCCTTTCAGTATTTCCGGGCCGACGATACACTCGCACCCTTCTTGTATCAGGCTTAAACCCGAATCGCGACTCATCGGAAAACATAATTTTATCCCATTGTTCCTGGGTCCATGTTATGCGTTCTCTACACCATTCATATCGACGAGCGCGATTCCCGTGACGTATCGGTGGGCACCTGATTGGGCGTCGAGCTCGTAGGCCGTACTCATGCAGTCGATTTCGCACAATTTGAGGACTTACATCAACACCACTTGAAATTTGTAGCCTCAAACTTATCTCTCGAGCGGTTAACATCGGCTGGCGTCTTGCAGTCAGTTGTATCTACCGGTCTTGCCGAGTAGTTGTACTCCTTTTACGGCCTGGATGCTATTCAGCGGGTTCTCCTGTATTATTGTAGCGCTGCCAAAGACGACAAATAACACTTCTATGAATGCCAAAATGTCGAGATACCTGAGATTGATTACTTCCCGCTTGCAACATCCCTACAGCTCTTTGCATTTCATCTGCCATCAAATGACGTCGCTTCATGAGGTAAAGAATATCTAACAATTCAATTTTGTCGCTAACTTTATTTAAATGATTGGTAAAATTATAAAATAAAGACTAAACGTAGCATTTGAAACGCACTTAAATTCAAACAAATTCGCAGTCATTTGAATTTTATGAAAAAACAAAACATAATCAAATTTTTTTTACAACTAGCCAGTATGTCATCAATAACAAAAAAGTTTACTTACCTACGCACTTTGTTTGAATAAATACTTAGAAATTAATTAATATAAATGGTAAAATTTGTAATATCACGCATGTTGCTTAGACTTTTTTGATGTGTGTACATACACACCGACATTTGCTCTCTCGGTCTGGCTCACTAATTTTTGTATTTATGTCTCTTAACTGTAGTTTTTCCCGTTGCATTCGATTTGAAATCACAACGATTCTAGAGAAGTTTCTATTCAATAAATAAAAAAATCCAATAACTGCTCACAGGTACAACGATTTTTAATGAACAACGAATAAATTAATCGAAAGCAAAAACAAGTCAGACCAATAGTTTGCAGATTAAAAAAACTAAACCAAAAAAAAAAGTTAGTTATTGTATTGTATTATGTGTATATATATACTAAAAATGTAATTATTAACACTTACTGACTCAAAATACATTTTGTGTAATCATCAAAACATCTGTTAGATTCGTTATTCCATTCTTCATTGAATTGGTCCTCGAAAATTTGATTCTGAGAGTTAATGTAGCTAAATTCCTCGGTTGTGAATTTGCCAATATCGACAATAATAGCGTCGTTAATATCCGATTGAGGTATATCTGTCTGCTCGAAATCCATGGTACTAAACGCTAGAAAGTTATTGGGATATTTTTTTTATTGATAACCCGTCAATATCCACTTAACAAATAAAAAAAGACAATCGGTTGAGAATCAGAGGAGGAAGGTATTTAACCTGTTTTTCCTCTGCCTGTGTACAAATTCCTATTACGGTTTCAAACATAATACACAACTTTAACCAATAAATTTAGATGTGTTTAATTTTGGTAGGTGGTAGAGCCACGCTGAATCTATAACTGGTTTCAGAATGAAAGTGTTGGCTCGCCTGGGGTAGTACCACCCTCTAACGGAAAACCGACATGAAGTAATAGTGCTTGCATTGTTGCGTTTCGATCGGTCAGTGAGAGCGCCGGAGGCCCACCTCTCCTACCCCTTCCCTCCCTCCCCCACTCCCCAAACACAGAATGGCTACGCACTTGCGACTCCCCTGGTGTTGCAAGTGTCTATAGACGGCGGTGATCACTTAATCAGGTGACCTACCAGTTCGTTTGCATCCTACGATATAAAAAAATTACCCAATTTTTAAGAGATTTTACAAATAAAAAATATAACGTCTGATAAATTGTTGCCGATGGGAACTCCCATCACGTTGTATATATACAAATTTCCCCAACAAGAAGATAACACATGAAGTGATAAAATAATATTTATAGATAATCAAAATAAATACTTGACATCAACGGAGTTGTCGAAGACGCTTTAACTTTTTGACTTAATTGAAAATTTAATAATATTAAAACCATTTTCACGATAACGTAAATCATTTCCAAGCGAAGCTCGTCACCACTAATGATATTAAAAAGATACTGGAGGTCTTTCTACGGGCGTACTAACCTTATAGTTCGAAAACTCAATTAAAACAGTTCATTAGAAAGTTAATGAATGAGATTAGAAAATAATTGAATACGTGGCAATAACAATATCCATGTCAGCGCCAATAATATCGAATAAACTTGGGTGAAATAAAACAGTGTTTGTTTATTGAAGTCCGTTGTTATATTTTAATAACTGATAATTACTGTAAACAAATAATGATACGTATTACGGTAGAACCTCGATAAGTTAAAATCCAAGGGAACACAAAATAATTAGAATTATAGAGTTTTTAACTTATCAAGGGTTTATGTTACACTCGCACTTTCACCGCACACTTTCTTGAAGGCCAAATCATGCTGTTTCACCAAGTTTTTAACGAGACATTGCCAGCTTTAAAATTATGGATTTACAGCGAATTGGCAAACTCTTCAACTGTTTCTTTCACTATGGGTCTGTAACACTGATGTTTTAGTTTGGACACTGTTTGAATCACGTAAATAAACATTGCTCCAAAATAGGGATTCAGCAATTTTTCGTCATTTACATAAAAGACTTTTTTCAGATTCTAGTTTCTTTGAGAGTTCGGCTTCTTTTTTAATTATAAGTAATAATGCACTTTCGTGTATTCCAAACTGAACAACATCATTCCTCTTTAATCCACTTTTCACCGCTTTTATTGTTTTTAATTTTTTTTTTATGTAGCACGGCAAAATGACTGCACTGTGCTTGATGGTAAGCACAGTACAATCCAAAAACAACGGCGACCACCGAGTGACACAGTATCCATCGCCGGTCGCCGCTGTCATGCCGGCCTGCGAAACCTGGATATGAACAGGCTGATCCCGAAACGCGACCCACAGAAGCGAATCACTATGACGGGCTTTTTCGGCATATACATGGTGGTTGCGACCCAGTCAGGTTGTAAAACCCTACCACCCCGCTTTCGCCATTGCCTCGTTCATTATTCAGCAGGGTGACCCACGTGCAGGTAGGTTGGCATGGATGTCTCAAGTCTTAGATGTTATTTGACACCCCTTACACCCCAAAAAGCGCACGCTTTTGTCAGCGTATGTTAATGTTGTTAATTTTCGTTTCGAACTCATTTTACTTGGGTACTTTTATCACACAGCACATTTCCCTGGACTATAATCACCAACTAATTATCCAAGTAATCCGTTGTCCTAACCACCGCAAATACAGCATTTAGGGATTACAAAGACACAATAGGTGATTGTATACTTATTGTTTGTATTAACAAGTTAACTTGGAAACACATGTAATCAATAAATTACGAGAAACTTTTTGTTTTGTACATTCATTTGAAAGGACTCATTGGCAGACAGTCTGTGTTTCATAGCTCATCGAAACATTTATTTAAGTAACTGAGCGCTAATACTCAAATTATTAGTTTAAGTTATAGAGGTGTTTACCTTATCGAGGTTTGTGTCAACTCTACTGTATTATGAAATAGAAGGAAACCCTTAGAAGGGCTAATGTTTCCATTTCAGGCCTTTTATACGAGTACTGCGTAGGAAAACCAACACTGTAAGAGATACAAAAACTGTTTTTAGAATATTTCGGCTAATTATATTTCATTTCGTAAATAATACTAAAATAATCGTAAATAATAACTAGTAGGAAAACCAGCACTACAGATACAAAAACCGTTTTTAGAATATTTCGGCTAATTATATTTCATTTCGTAAATAATACTAATATAATCGTAAATAATAACTAAATATAATATAACCAATAGGCATTATACTATGTTCGTACGATGCGAGCTGCAGTCCGGTGAGGCTGTTAAGACCTAGCTTGGTCAATAGCGTAGTCAGTTCGAAAAAAAAAAATCGTACGATGCGAACTTTTTAGTAGAACTTTGTTAACTACTTATTTACCCTCATAAGACTCAAGCTATTATGATTGAGATGAGTTGAAAACCCAGTGTTCAACATGTTTTTAAATGTTCCGGCTCATGCATTTTAGTCTTTATTTTTAATGAAAAACTCAACCAATATTTTTATCTCTTGTTCAGTTAAATTCTGAGTTTTAAATGAAAGTTTTTTTACACAACATGAAACTTTAAAAGTAAAATCCATAAAATCTGAATGTTCATGATATTATATACTAGGCTTCTAAGAGATGATTTCTTTTTCAAACTTGGGTCTGAATGCTACATGTTAGTTTGTAGAATAAATTGCACATTAGGTCTTACGAGATTAATTAATGAAATCGATTGACGTCTGACCATTTTTTCAATTACCAACGAAGCGGCCAGAATTATCTTATGCGTACATAATGAAGCTATCAATTGACCCACTAAATTCGACACCGGGTACAGTCTCTCATAATAACACAAACGAGAGGGTGAACTCGGTGGTAGGTGGTAGAGCCACGCTGAAACTATTATTGGTTCGTCCGGGATAGTGCCACCATCTCACAAGAAACCGACGTAAAGTAACAATGCTTGCACTGTTGCATTTCGTTCGGTCAGTGAGAGCGCCGGATACCCCCCTTCCCGCCCCCTCTCCCCGCCCCCGAAACCCAGGCCGGCAACACACTGGTGTGTCTAGTGACGGAGGTGATCACTTACCATCACATGACCGGTCTGTACGTTTAGCCCCATAATATAAAAAAAAACTATCAGATATAATCAAGCTCAAGTATATACTTAAGCTTGATATATATACCTATATTAATATATATAGCTTGAGGTATATACCTGGAAGGTAAAAAAAAGTAATCTAATGTTGAGAACATAGTGCCTCGAAATGTAACGAAGATACGCGTCAGAGGGGTGTCAGGTTTAAGGTGACGACGTGACAGATATCGTACACAGCGGATAGAGATTCAATGAGCCGTTCGCTGCGATACGTGTTCATTTGTCTCATAAAGCCTCTCGTATATTCCGAAGCGAAGCAGGAATGTATACGTTATTGTGTGAAATATTTCACTCATGTCTATGATTAATTATAATTAATTACCACAGATGAGAGATACTATTTACAAGTACCTACATATACCGGCATGTACACAAAATTCGGTAGGTAAGCCTAATTAATCCGTTTGTTACCTTTGTTTATCAAGCCACTTAGCAATAGCAAATAGTATAAAATATGTCGCTACGAAGTATGTATTTAGTGGGGTATACACATTTATAAATTTATTCAAAATGGTTTTTTTCTCTCGAACTGACTATGTTATTGACCTGGCAAGGTCTTTACAGCTTCACCGGACTACATTCAAAATGGTAATGATAAATTTTGTTGCCCATCCGAAAGCAAACTGCAACGTATTTGATTGCCTTTGTTGTAACAAAGTCTAATTTGCACTCCAGAAAGTTGTGCTAATTTCTTATTATGTATATATTATTCTTATACTACTAGCGGGACCGGCAAGCGTCGTCCCGCCCTAATTATAAAAAAAAATCCTGGACAAATTATACACTAAAACCTTCCTCATGAATCACTTTATCGACAGGTGAAAATAGCATGAAAATCCGTTCAGTAGTTTTAGAGTTTATCGCGAACAGAGACAGACAGACGCGGTAGCGAACTTCGTTTTATACTATGTAATGATTATTTACCAATAATTGTTACAGTAACTGAGGAGTTGAGGAGTAATAGCTTAGCATGGTATCACTGCGACAACATTACACATGTCACCTCCACACACGTGCACGCATACACGCTTACACATGCAAGTGGAAGGGTTTTATTTTTTCCCTTATCAAACTGAAATAGTTTAGAATATTATCCGATACGAAATATATATAGGAGTTGTTG
This sequence comes from Antheraea pernyi, assembly GCA_015888305.1. Classification (NCBI taxonomy): domain Eukaryota; kingdom Metazoa; phylum Arthropoda; class Insecta; order Lepidoptera; family Saturniidae; genus Antheraea; species Antheraea pernyi. The sequence continues at coordinate 68,790 of MU160981.1, forward strand.
AGGTATGTATGCTTGGTACACATATATGTTTCAACAACTCATATATGTATGAATAGTTAGCTTAGCTTAGGTTAGCTCAGATAGGTCGCGAATTGCATGTATCAGGCAACAGCCAAAGCCGAGGTGTGCCGCGCACCCTTGAGCTAGTTGTCAAAGTAAAATCGGCTGAGTGCCTTAAGCGCTCGCCTTAGTAGTCCGGTGAAGCTGTTAAGATCTTGCTTGGTCAATAGCGTAGTCAGTTCGAAAAAAAAACTTAGCATGGCACGGGCTTGCTATGAGGAGAGATGAAAGTCATGTAACTAGAAAAGTTTTGAGTATGAAATTGGACGCATGTAGGAGTAGAAGAACTATCGTACCTGCCTAACACTTTACTTAATATCGGGTGTCGTTAGATGCGATCCTTGTAATCTATACATACCATAAAAGGGTAACAAGACGAAATCAGTACAGTAACTATTTTAAAAAAATGCTCTGAAAGGGCTTAGAATCAATGACAGAACATGGTTTTTCTAATTTTTTCTCTGTCTTTCTGTCGTTTGTACGGGATTCACATATACACCGGTATAACGTCTAACGTTTTACATATAATATAATTTGCGGGGTGGTAGGGTTTTACAGCCTGACTGGGTCGCAACCACCATGTATATGGCTAAAAAGCCCGTCATAGTGATTCGCTTTTGCGGGTCGCGTTTCGGGATCAGCCTGTGCATATCCAGCTTTTTGCAGGCCGGCATGACAGTGACGACCGGCGATGGACAGTATGTCACTCGGTGGTCGCCATTGTTTTTGGATTGTACTATGCTTACCATCAGGCACAGTGCAGTCACTTTGCCGTGCTACTATAAAAAAAAAAATATCACATTCGTATATACATATATATATAACTTATAAAAAAATATCAATGAAAACATTTACTACAGGATGGATTTTGACGAAAGTCGGTATAGGTTCGCCAGCTTACACATATTGCCACTACTAGGTTGGTCTACTTCCTTTATTTCCAAACCTCAATATTATATAGTATGTTGTGGTTGACAGCACCGGAGTTACATACTATATTCCTACCACAAAAACGGGAAGTACTCATAGTTTATAAAATGGGGCCTCGCGAAACATTCACTAAATTTCAGTAATTGGGTATCTTAACTTTTTCAATACATTACTGATAATTTAACGTATGTCTTCAAAAAACTTATGAAACCAGGTTTTCATGAAGATACGACATAGCTTAAATACTAGAAAGAAATTGTTGTGATTGAATGGTCATCTCATGTTTTAGGCTCAGTAAGGTCAGTAACAGTTTTTTAGAAGAATAGTGTAAGGTTTTACAGGAAAGCCGCAAAGAATATTATCGATTTGCATGATAGTAAGTTCAAGCAGTATGTCAAGCGGATTTGAATGTCTAAGGGCTTATTATAGAGTAGATAACGATTTCGATGTCTGGAACTAACTCTCTCGGAACTATAATGTTTTTCGAACATACCCGATGTACAACTAGGTACTGTAGTGCCGTACTGCATCACAATACAATCCAACGAGTTTATTAATCACTGTGTTCAAAACAAATCTTACATCACTGCGACAACATTACACATGTCACCTCCACACACGTGCACGCACACACGCTTACACATGAAAGTGGAAGGGCTTTATTTTTTTCCCTTACCAAACTGAAAGAGTTTAGAAAATTATCCGATACGAAATATATATAAGACCTGTTGAGGTATGTATGCCTGGTACACATATATGTTTCAACAACTCATATATGTATGAATAGTTAGCTTAGTCTAGTTCAGATAGGTCGCGAATTGCATGTATCAGGCAACAGCCCAAGCCGAGGTGTGCCGTGCACCCTTGAGCTAGTTGTCAAATAAAATCGGCTGAGTGCCTTAAGCACCCGCCTTAATAGTCTGATGAAGCTGTTAAGACCTTGCGAGGTCAATAGCGTAATCAATTCGAAAAAAAAATGTGTTTAAAACTGAAATTTCATGCGGACGTAGTCGCGGGCACAGCTGGTATAAAATAAATTCTTATATAATATATATATCCTGCTAACATTAAACTGAAAACTTGTTACCACGTAGCCGGAGGTTGTTCATGATTTAATGTTTAAAATCGCTAACTCTAAGTAGGTAATATGTTAGCAGCCTTAGTTTCTAATGGATTATGTATAGGGTGTTGTTGAAATAGAATTCTCGATATCCATTCCGAAGCTATTGATAACTAGATATGGATGTATTATATCACTTATATGCAACCATATTGTTTTCTGTTTAATTTTATCACAGAAAATTGATATCTTTTGATATAAATAGTATATTGTGAGGTAGGAGTTGGTAAGTTAGGACGTGTTGGAGAGATAATAGCATACATTTATTCACGATTAGGGAACAATAAGGTTTTGTTAACAGTTTGCGATTTATTATCTTAGTTACCAATATTAAAGTTTATCTTGTATTTAACTTGAAAATTAAATAGATATGGTATCATTTTTAAATAACAAATTTTAAAGTATGAGCATTTGAAGGTTTTGTTTGTTAGAATGTTTCTTTGATTTTAAGAATAATAACAAAGTTGAGCTGTTACATATGATTTTCAAATTATTTAATCCGGTTTTACATAATGTATTCCTTTTACATAACTATTTAGAGACGCAGTACAAAAAGTATTGCCATTTTTAATATAAATAAGGAATAACTCAATTATAAGTTTTTTAAAATGGAAAAAATTAAAATGAGAAACAATTGTTATATCAGATTAATTTGGCTGGTTTCTCATAAATAAGAAAACATAATATTTTTTTTTTATGTCAAAAGCAGGCATTCGAACAGTTGGGTCACCTGATGTTAAGTGATCACCACCGTCCATAGACACTAGCAACACCAAGGGAGTCGCAAGTGCGTTGCCAGCCTGTGTGTGGGGCAGGCGCAGGGAAAGGAAAAAGATGAAGGGAAAAGGGGGAAGGAGGTGAGCCTCCGGCGCTCTCACTGACCGAACGAAACGCAACAATGCAAACACTGTTACTTCACGTCGATGTTCTATGAGAGGGTGGTAGTACCCCGGACGAGCCGACCCATTCATGCTGAAACCAATAATAGCTTCAGCGTGGTTCTGCCACCTACATTAAATAATACCCTAATCATAATTAAGATACTATTTTTTTATTTAAAATGCTGTAGTAACATTTTTTATTAATTTAATATAATTTTTCCGTACTATAATACCTTTTAAATCATAACAGAATCTAATAACATTAATTTCCAAACGAAAATGGCTTAGTAGTAGCGTGTTCGGAAATCGAGTTAATTAACGTAAGTTCGAACCCGAATGAATCCGAACTTTTGGTGAAGGATAACATCGTAATAAATTCATTCATAATGCCCATAAGAGTCCTCAGAGTTGAGAATCTGTCACCATGCACGTATAAATTTGTTCAAGTAACTACACATGAAAGTCAGCCCTTCTGTAGATTTAGCATGTATCGTGACATGTTAGAAATTTATTACAGGGTAAAATTGTGGTCAAATACCTAATACCTGTGTAAAAAGTTAAAAATAATAAACGTTGTGACGAAACTTGACATAATAATAACTAATATGATAAAGTTGTAACTTTATATATATACTAGCGGACCCTGCGGACTTTGTCCTGTTTTGATAATTTTAAAAAATCCTAAAAGCCAACCGCAGCACCACCTACCGGGTCCAATTGTGAATCTAAACCATTCTCGGATCCGTTGGAAACACGCACACAAGATTTCACCAAAAACGGTCCAGCCTTTTAGGAGGAGTTCAGGAACATACACACGTATGACACGTGGACAATCACTTTATCTATTTAAAAAAACCGCATCAAAATCCGTTGCGTAGTTTTAAAGATTTAAGTATACATAGGGATATAGGGACAGAGACAGCGACTTTGTTTTATACTATGTAGTGAAGATAGGATACTTTTTGTCCCATAAAACGTAATCTTTCTTGGGGTTCTTCAGGATAACGGGCGAAAGTCAAAAATATGTTGTTAATAAGATTCTTGATGGATTTTGCTAATTTTTTAATGCTATATATAGCAGACAGATTAGCAAAAAAAATTTAGCTATATTTCATCTCCCTACGCTTCTTAAACGGAAACAATTAAACCAAAACGACCTTTGGGTTCCGAACCGACGCCTGCGTCGGTCCGTAAAATGTACAGTGCGTTATAACAATTGAGCTACTTCTATATGAAGTTTCTATGCGTAGTTATCAATCAGTTAAATTAGAAGTATAAAATCTAACAAGTAGGCTAAATTCCTATGCACGTATAAATATCTTCAAGCAATTAGACTTCCTTTAAATTTAACGTGTGCTTTAGGACATATTGTTAGAAATTTAATACCGGGTAAGATTGCGGTCAAACGCTAAAACCTGTGTAAAAAGTTTGGAATAACAAAATTGATATATCGCATGTAGATAGCGACAATCTATTAAGATGTGAGATACAAAGAAAGCAATTAACAAACCAGCTGTATTTTACTTATATTGTCTGTCGTAAAAACAAGCGTTTTCCGTCTCAGCTTTTATTACAACCAGTAATAAAGTATACAGTACAGATGTCCCACTTTACAATAGCCAGTTACAGTGTAAACGATTATTTAGTAGAAAAATTGGGTCAAAATCTTGTTTTACTCATTTTTTTATAGGAAATCGTAACTATTAGCAATTAAACATATTTGTTAATTCATTAATGTTATGCAGTTGTTATTGTATAGCATGATTCTTATAAAGTGGTAAGAAGAATATTATTTTTAACCTTTCTCTTTATAGTTATCTGAGAATTATGTTAATCTAACGACACCTATTGACCTGTTTAGGCCACAAAGCGTACTAAAGTAATATACATACACTAGCAGGCACTAATAATAAAAATGTGTGTGTATACTTATGTACACGCGTTAGAAGTTCTACTTCTTTGGCGAAACAAGATAAACATCTTTTCAAAATATTTCTCTTTCGCCTTATTCTACGTTTGTAGAAAAAACGACACTAACAATAGAAAAAAGGTATTTAATACATTGAAAGTTTTAATACAAAGAAATACAAACAACAAATACAAAGAAACAAAATGTTGACTACAGCTAACTTCAGGGTGTTGGATTTTCGTGACGGTATGCACGCAAATCGTACGGCATGACAGCGGCGACCGGCGATGGATGGTGTGTCACTCGGAGGTCGCCATTGTTTTTAGATTGTACTGTGCTTACCATCAGGCATAGTGCAGTAATTTCGCCGTGCTACAATAAATAAAAAAACGAAATATGAAAAAGCAAGAAACAAAATTGATGGATAAGATCAATTATCCGTCCACAGATAATGTTTCGATCCAATTTTCTCCCTATGAGCGGTTGTGTGTAAGTAACGCTGCATGTACGGAGTTCGGTAACAAGTTTTCCAATATAAGTTATGTGAGACAGCTACATGAACGTCATTTATCACACCGCTACCCACTTACGGAGTACCAGAACGCTTACATAACAGATAGTTCACGTCACACAGTTTTTTATATACCATGTCAAAGTAAGTTCTATACTAAAGAATAATTGACATTATTAAAGTGAAACTTCGGCTTGACGAATTTATTTATCAAGGAACATAGTTCACTTATTGATACTTAAAAAACATTAATAATTAGTAATCGTTAAAATGAATTGTTGTTGTGGATCCAGTGTCAGTTAAAGATACTAAATTGTTTGTAAATATTTCTTATACTAAAATACTTACGAAAGAGAAGACAAAACATGTCACTTCCATACAATTCAATAACTTCCAATAGCAATTCTAATCCGTAACTTTTTGTGCGATTTAAAGTGGTGGGGTTAAACACGGTGTCCCGTAGAGTTGAAGCAGAGTCACGCGTGCCTTCGGCTATTGAAGAACAGCGAGATATACGGTTTTTACGCTTTCTTTCTTTCTCATTGTTCGTGGTTGAATCACAGACAATCTATACTATTCAGAAACGATTGATGAATAAATAAAATTTTTCCCTGTAATATAAAAGTTTCACTTTTATCGTTTGTCTTTACGACACACTCTGTTTCTTTTATATTATTCAAATGTGTTATTTATTTATATAAAATTATTGTTATTATTTATTTTTGTTCTATTATTATCATTTAACTAGGTCGCAAGCGTTAAGCACTGTAGCGGTCTACTTGCCCTGCAACACGATAGACTCTGCATCCGCACATCTTCCGAGATAAGTATTTGTTGATATTTTGTGAGCACATACAATTATTTAAACAATATATCTAAACTGAAAAAACATAGTTTATTAAATATAAGTGTTCATTACAAACATACTTTAATTATTTTTAATTAGTTAACTGTATTTTTTTTTATCTGTATTTTACTCTCTTCATAGCAGTACATGTTTTGTCTTCTCCTTTGTCAGTATTTTAGCATAAGAAATATTTTATAGCAATTTTGTATCTTTTCTAACACTGGATGATTAGCTTAACAATTATTAATGTTTTTTAAGTATCAATAAGTGAACTATGTTCTTTGAGAAATAAATTCTTTAAACCGAATAGACGATTTGTGCGAGTTAGTAGTAGTAGTATACGACTTGTATTTTTGCGTCGTCAATGTCGTTGTGTTTTGGTTGCGCTGCTGTCGCCGCTCTCTCCACCAACCACTCGTACCCCCATTGGTTCCGGCTGCATCACACCACTCACAAGGGCGTAGATTGGCCCACACGTACAGCGGGATACTTGAAGTGGCGTAGATAATAAGTTTTAACATATAATGAACGGCTATTATTTCTAACTATATAATTCCCTTCCGATTTGTTGGGTATTAAAAAATGGCAAAGAGTAGACTAAATTAAAAAAGAAAGTAAGTAATCTAATCTGCGAAATACTCTGCATCAAATGGTTAGTCCTATGCAGGTACGTTCAGTGGTTTTACTTTTAATGAGCCTCAAAAGAAACTTTTTTATTTCATTTTTCATTATATAGGTACTAGCGGGCCCGGCGGCCGTTGTACTGCATTGATAATAAAAAATACCTAAAAGTCAAGCGCAGCGCCACCTACCGGGTCCAATTGTGAATCTAAACCGTTCTCGAATCCACTGGAACACGCACACAAAATTTAATCAAAATCCAGCCGTTTAGGAGGAGTTCAGTGACATACACACGTACAGAAGAAATTTACATATAATGATATATAATAATATGTCAAATAAGGTATATATATCATATGTCAAATGAGTTATGACTAAGCCTACGAATAGATATAAACAAATTGTCAATAGCAACGCTCTGCGGTCAGCAGGTAAAGTGCGGTATCTGCAAGCGGCAGATGACGATCAGCAAATCATAGTGCGATTACTGAACCCGTTTCCAGAGTATCAGCCCTCCACAATTCTACAAATACAATACGTAACATAACCTAATAATCTTCTATAATATTCTATATATCTTCTATCTATATCATCTATACATATAATAAGAATGTACATCTAACGTGTCTGTCCTTTTTCCATTCCATAGGAATAAGTAATAGAATACATATCAATCATTTTTTTTTAATAATAGACTGTGTGACGCTTGACCTTTGTCACACCTGATGGAAAGTGAGGACGAGGCTTAGGATGTAACGCGTTCACCCAGTAAATGCACATTCACTCTTCTTTTGAAGATCACTTCAACATACACTTCAGGAAAAACAGACTCAGGGAGCGTATTCCACTCCTTCGCGAGTCTCATAATAAATGAAGATGCAAAGCACTTCGTCCGGATGAATGGTATGTCAACCGTGAATGAGTGGATCCCCGTACGGAATTAGTTGGTGCAGATCTTGTGCACATTCCCCAAAGTATAGCCGATAGAATACTGCGAATACTGCAAGGCAAGAGACCCTACGCCGATGTTCCAGTGTAGAATAATCATTATTTCAGTGGTTCCATAAATTTACTAAAGATAATTATTTAAATTATGAATTTACATATTGTATTATTATAAAATTAACCTACAATTTGACCAATTGATTTCAAAGGGCATATTGTAAGGGAATGTAACGTCAGTCATGTTAAAAATATAAAAAGGGTCAATTAGAGCGTAAGAAGGATGAAGGATGTTCGAGACGTCTTTTTCATTTACATGTGTGTATATGTTGTGTAAAATTCAAGCAGTAGTGTGAGTAATGTATATTTTAATTAATTTAATATACATGTAATGCATTTTATATAAAAAAAAATAGCTTTCTGCACTTCTCCTTCATATAAACTTTAACTATGTATGCCAAATTTCACGTTCATCCGTTCATCCAATTCTCTTAAAAAGGGGTACAAAGTTTAAGCTTCACGTATTAATATAATCATGATGATGATGATATATCATATGTCAAATGAGTTATGAATAAGCCTACGAATGGATATAAGCAACTTGTAAATCACAACGCTCTGCGGTCAGCAGCTAAAGTGCGGTATCTGCAAGCGGCAGATGACGATTTGCAAATCATAGTGCGATTACTGAACCCGTTTCCAGAGTATCAACTCTCCACAATTCTACAAATACAACACGTAACATAACCTAATAATCTTCTATATATCTTCTATCATATAATAGGAATGTACATCTAACGTGTCTGGACTTTTTCCATTCCATAGGAATAAGTAATAGAATACATTTCAATCATTTTTTTTTATAATAGACTGTGTGACGCTTGACCTCTGTCACACCTGATGGAAAGTGAGGACGAGGCTTAGGATGTAACGCGTTCACCCAGTAAATGCACATTCACTCTTCTTTTGAAGATCACTTCATCATACACTTCAGGAAAAACAGACGCAGGGAGCGTATTCCACTCCTTCGCGGTTCTCATAATAAATGAAGATGCAAAGCACTTCGTTCGGATGAATGGTATGTCAACCGCGAATGAGTGGATCCTCGTACGGCGTCTGGTAGTCCTAAGATGAAACGGAGACGGTGGAATTAGTTGGTGCAGATCTTGTGCACATTCCCCGAAGTGTAGCCAATAGAATAATACAAGGCAAGAGACCCAACGCCGATGTTCCAGTGTTTGCAGTTTGGCTGCTAACAGTGATTCGTTGCCGACAAGTCTTCGAGCTCTGTGATCGACGGAGTCCAGCAAGGCCAACTGGTATTTAGCAGACCCGTCCCAAAGGTGGCAGCAATACTCCATACACGGCCTTATCTGTGACTTATAAAGATTAGATCATTTTTAGAAATGTTGATACATTCCGATGATTTTATTAATCACTATTTATTACATAAGTTTCCACGCGGACGAAGTCGAGAGCATAGCTAGTCTATACGAATAAAATAATAGAAGTTTGGCATAGTGCATGTATTACTAAAAATTACTGGATAGATTTCGATCAATTTTTTTTTTGTTGTAATTCTTAGATACTAGCTCTTTATCTAAACATTAACTAAGATTATATGTAATCTATACTAATATATAAAGCTGAAGAGTTTGTTTGTTTGTATTGTTGAACGCGCAAATATTTACGCATCAAAAACGCGCAATATTTGTTATTATTTAAGTTTGTATTGTGTTTGTTTTTGTAGTGTTTTGATTTAGTATGTTTACCATGTAACGCATGCTGTGATAGCTTTTAAAGACCAATGTATCTTTAAATTATTCACATATAGCGTCATTTCATGTGTGGTACATTGGCCACTAGCTGTCCTTTAATATAGATCACCTTGGAGGTGAAGCTCGCTCATGGTTCAATACTGAATGCAGCGAAGCTGAACGAAATAAAGAATTAAGTTTCCAAGCTTGGGCTGAAGCACGCTGCAGAAAAGCTCCGGATCTAAGTGATATAAAGAAAGCCTACAACAAAGCTACCAAGTCTTATAAAAAAGTTTTGCGTAAAGCTCGCTTTGACCATGTTGGTCGCGTTGGAGCTAAACTGGCTTCCTATCCATCAGGTAGCAAAGCTTTTTGGTCTCTTGCCAAGTCAGTCGAAGCTAACTTTCTCAAGTCCTCGCTTCCACCCATGATAAAATCAGATGGTTCATTGGCTCATTCAGCGGCAGAAAAGGCAAACATTTTTTCAAATCTGTTTGCGAATAATTCGCGTCTAGATACAGGCGATAAAATTGCACCGTTAATTCCCTCGTATGATACCACAATGCAAGATGTTGTGATTCGCATCAAAGATGTACGAAAAGTGCTTCGCAATCTAGACGTGAATAAAGCTAGTGGCCCTGATGGTATTCCATCTAGGATACTTAAGATCTGTGCTCCTGAGCTGGCTCCTATCTTGACACGCCTATTTCGCCTTTCTCTAGAATCTGGTATTGTCCCAAAACCTTGGAAATCAGCAAATATTCAACCAGTACCAAAAAAGGGGAACCGTGCCGACCCTTGCAACTATCGGCCAATTGCCATAACCTCACTTTTTTGTAAAGTAATGGAGCGAATAATAAATAAGCAATTGCTGGCATACCTAGAGCTTAATGATATTCTCAGTGATCGCCAATACGGATTCCGACAAAAGCGATCTACTGGTGACCTGCTAGTGTATGCCACCCATTACTGGAGTGAGGCTATCGAGAAACACGGAGAGGCTATTGCTGTCTCTCTCGATGTCTCGAAGGCATTCGACAAGGTATGGCACGTTAGCCTCTTAAGTAAGCTCCAAGCATATGGAATACCTGAACGCCTGCGGACTTGGATCTGTGATTTCCTTTGTGAACGGACTATACGAGTGGTTGTTGATGGCTGCTCGTCTGAACCCAAGGTCGTAAATGCCGGAGTTCCACAGGGATCTGTACTCTCAGCAACTCTATTTCTGCTGCACATCAATGATCTGCTTATACCCGGTATCTTTGGGTACGCGGATGACAGCACTGTATCTGAGAGGTATATGTCCAGTCCTAGGGCCAGCTTACCGGAAATCCATAATGAGAGAGAGGCCATGATCGAACGGTTGAATAAGAACCTTAGGTTTGTTGCCGATTGGGGTGATTCAAACCTGGTTAAGTTTAACCCCGAAAAGACACAGGCGTGTCTCTTCTCTACAAAACGGAGTCCGTTCGACTTGACTCCTACTTTCCAAGGGGTTTCCCTATAAGTTATGGACAACCTCGAGCTACTTGGGATCCAGCTAACATCAGATCTCAACTTCGGACGTTCGATTGAACAAAAAGCAAGAACAGCTGCAAGGAAACTTGGGATCCTCTTTAAGGTTAAGCGTTATTTCACACCGGAACAGCTTCTCAGCTTGTACCAAGCTCAAGTACGCTCATGTGTGGAATACTGCTGTCACCTATGGGATGGATCAGCCAAATATCAGCTGGCCGCTCTTGACTCCATCGAACGTCGTGCTCGTCGGCTTGTAGGTGATGAAGCGCTGTGGGAGACAAGAATGCTCAATTTACAGCATCGACGGCAAGTGGCTTGTCTCTCAGTATTTTATAAGTTACACTTTGGAGAGTGTGCACAGGAATTACATGATTTAATTCCACCGTCCCCATTCCATCAGAGGACGACCAGACGCCGTGAGGGTTTCCACCCTTATGTAGTTGATATTCCTGAGATTCGTACGAAGCGATTTGCTTCCACATTTATTATACGTACGGCTAAGGTCTGGAATTCACTCCCGGCGTCTGTCTTCCCGTCATCATACAACTTGGGAGTGTTCAAGAGTAGAATGAACAGGCATTTAGCAGGTAAGCGCGATCCAATGAGCAATGTTTCATACTCGGGCATTTTATCTTTTTGAGAGATTTCGCTGCGTGTTACCGTTAGTATTATAGGTATACGTTGCCATGGTAACGTGGTAAGTTTTCAAAGTATATTTTGTGTTCCTATTCAAATAGTTTATTCTACGTTAGTTTTGTTTCCTATTTTTTATTTGTAGGTAATCTATTACGTATAGTATTACGTATTATAAAAATAAAGTGTGTGTGTATGTAAAATTGGAATAGCAATTTTTGATGAATGGATATGGCTACAAATATTGTAAGTACGAGAGAAAAGTATATAAGTAAATGATACATTCATGACTTTATTAATCATTATTTATTATATAAGATTCCACACGGACGAAGTCGCGGGCATAGGTAGTCTATATGAATAAAACAATAGAAGTTTGGCGTTATGCGTGCATTAGTAAAAACTACTGGATAGATTCCGATCATTTTTTTTTTAGTTGTAATTCTTAGATACTTTGTCCTTGTCTAAAAATTATCTAAGATTTCTATATGTAATATAATATATAGATAATATATATCTATCTATAAAATTATCATGATATCTCCATCTATAATATTATAAAGCCGAAGAGTTTGTTTGGTTGAACACGCTAATCTCAGGAACTATTGGTTCGATTTGAAAAATTATTTCGGTATTAGATAGTTCATTTATCGAAAAAGTCTATATATCATCACGCTAAGATCGATAGGAGCGGAGTACCAATGACGAATGTTTCAAAATCGGGGTGTTTTTTCCTTTTGAGAACTAACGCCGCGTGTAAGCTTTAGCCCAAAGTAACTATTCCACACAGACGAAGTCGGGGGGAGAAGTTAGTTCAATATAAAGTTTTTTTTTGTTTTTCTTTTTAATCCGCCTTCGTATAATAAAAGAAGACGCTTGTGAAATCCGGATCTCTTACCTTATTATTGATATTTGGCGGTCGTACACTGTATATTTCTATTTAAATAACATAGGAAATATTTTTAGTTTGTTCGTATTTTGTAACTTACAAGCCAATAAACGGACTCTAACAAGCGATATAGGCATTTATAGGAAATTGAACGCTCTATATGGAGTTTAAAAGATCCATAATTGCATGTTTTATTTTAGTTACAGGCAAAATAATGAAAACCATATTTTAAATCAATCTATAGAGTATGTATAAACATATCGATAGCACAGCATGTAACAATAACCGACATACTAACTCTCAAGTCCACGTTAACTAAGGAATCCCATACAATATCACACTGCCCCGGCTTAACAATGGTTCAGATCCGATAGTTACTAGGCACTATCATACCTCCCTTATATATAACGAGACTTTGCAACAGTTAACATACGAACACTAATTTAACCGTACAAATCAGACAAAATGTATATTAATAAACAATTTTTTTTTGTTTCGAGTCTAGAAGTGTTGGACTGCCAACAGAAGAACAGAAATACCCGAAAAAGCATTTAACGACCGGAGTATCTTACTTTCGCTAAATACATGTTGAATAAGTTATATTTTAAGCTATAAACTAACAAATAATATCAAATTTTGAACAAAATTACCGATTTTAAACCTGTGATACAAATGTTTGGCCTCGCCACGCACAAACACGCACAATAACGGGAAAACGTACTTTATTCAATACGTGTTAAGGTTGAATTCACACTAAATGTTGTTTATGTTGTCTTTTCATTTGTGAGGGGAGTAATTTATTATTTTGCTCGTTTTATTGTAAGTATTAGATAATATTTTGAACATTTGTGACTTTATTACTAGATGTTATGGTTGTAATTAAGTTGAACTTAAAACTGTTTTAAAACTTTTTTTATCCCTTTCTTAGTAAACAAATAGCTACAGATAAGTATATATTTACGCGGATAGATTGTAGCTTCAATTTTGTACGTGACCCTTTATCTAGTTATTGTTGATCGAAGTATAAAACAAAGTCCACTGTCACGTTTGTCTGTCTGTCTGTCTGTTCGCGATTAACTCGAAAACTACTGACCTAATTTTCAGGCGGTTTTCACCAGTAGATAAAGTGATTCCTGAGGAAGGTTTATGTATATCATTTGACAAGGTTTTTTTATTTTTTCATTAAGTATAAATAAATTTGTATCACTATAGTATTTCAATGTTCATGGACCGTTATTTTTATTTACTACGTGATATCACGTTATATTTTTAGAACCCAAAAATAACAGTGATAAAAAATAATATCACTGCTACAACATTATAACAAAATAGCTTTAAGTACATGCCCATTCATATTTACTCCCATTATTTTTTTCTACTAATTATGGGAACCGTTTTAATTAATATCTCAGAGAAAATACTGAGTCGTTTTGAAATAATTTAAGCTCCTTATCGATATACTGTACTCTTCAATTAAATTAATCCGATTACTAGGCGTACCGAAATAATAAAATATTTATAGTGAAGAAAGAATTGGTTCTCTTTTATATTTTACTAGAAGATATTTTTTACTTTTGGACCGCCCCGGCTTTGCGTGAACTGACGAAGAAAATAAGGTCAAATCTTACTTTTATAGTGCGACCATGTTATTAAATAAAATAGAAACTGAACGTTAATCTATTAATTTTG
>MU160981.1:91505-102222 GCA_015888305.1 Antheraea pernyi
AAAAGGAAGCCGCGGAGAGAGACAGGGAGAAAGATCCCGAAGCACCTACGATCCGACGTTGGGGAACGGGACGTGGAAGAAGGAGAGGTGGAGGAGAATTCCATCAGAGGCCACCCTAGATGACCCTTCCATGTAGGGGGGGGGTCTAGGGGGAGGCTAGGTAGGGATAGGGTTAGGGTATGACCAAGGTAGGCTAGGGTTAGGGTATGATTAGAATAGGTAGGATAGTATCGAAGGGGGGGAAGGGGGGTAGTTATAGGACGAGGGAGTCTCTAGGGTGGCCACGATGGGGGAGGAGTAAACCCCGTTAAAAATCAATGGTGGGGTGGCGGTGGAGAGGCCTAGCTTTTCCGCTGCCAGCCGAACCCAGGGAGAAAGGGACAGGGGGCCTGGACTCCCATGGCACGGGTTCGGCGGGCTGGGAGGCAGTCTTGCAACCGGGCTGCCTCAGCTGGGTGCGGCGTGGGAAACGCCTGCCGCCGGGGGTGTCGCGGAGCTTGCCTGTATGCTCCCCCGCGGCACCCCCATAGTGCGGCGTAGGTTGTCGTGGAGTTTTTAGCCGGTTAAAGTCGCCGAAAGGCACCACCCCTGCGTGAGTAGCACGTAGGTGGTGGTCGGCTCAGTCCAGGGTCTCCCCTGAGAGCCTGGCAGTCCATGAGGATTTTTCCTCCACGTTAACGATGCGGTAGGTGTTCAAAGCATTACGCCATCACTACAAACCACAATCAGTGACTAAGAGGAGTGCCGAGTTCCCAGTCCCAAGTTGCGACAGGTGTTCAAAGCATGCGAGTCAGCGATTTCCACGACAGATGCACAAACTTAGTGGAAACGTTTGTTGGTCCGACTCCTCCGTTCCCACATTGTCCATGTATAAGTACTTGGACGAAATAACGGAAAAACAATGTTAACCTAACATTGGTAGCATTCACTTGCTATTAGTTTTAGTTTAGGTGAGGGTTAGCCTAACATCGGCGACACTCTCTAGTATTAGATTCATTTGTAATTTTATTTAATAAATTAAATTAAAGTAATTTGTTTTTTTTTTATCCTCCAGCTCTGACCTTCGTAATTGGTGGTAGAGCTACGCTGAAACTATTACTGGTTTCAGCATGAATGGGTCGGCTCGCCCGGGGTACTACCACCCTCTCATAGAAAACTGACGTGAAGTAACAGTGCTTGCATTATTGCGTTTCGTTCGGTCAGTGAGAGCGCCGGAGGCCCACCTCCCCTCCCCTCTTCTCCTCTCCCTCTCCCTCCCCTAATCCCCCCTCAGGTGTTGTTAGTGAACGGTGGTGATCACTTAACAACAGGTGACCCACCTGTTCGTTTGCCATTTATGACATAAAAAAAAGATAACATTGAAAATAAAAATATTATTAATACATTTTAAACAAACAACGAGCTCTTCAAATTTTTCAAATTCATTTACGTAGAACGGTACGAAAATCGCATTCTCTAATTTCCCTTTATGTGTACGACACTTCAACGTCCCATTATAGCTCATCCTGTCTCTCTAAAGACGTTCCCGTTTTCTTTGTGGCACTGTGTTGTATGCGCAAAGAAGCCATTATATCCCAGTTTGAGATTATTTCACCATTAATTACCGCTCCGCTTTGTGATGAGATTTGTAAATGCGATTAAATACCTTGGAAGCGTAAGGACTGGGACGGATTCTGATAGAAAATAATAAATATATATTTCACCCATTTCTTTTGTAAATATTGGGAAATTGCATCTTTTTCATGACTGTTGTTGGTTTCATGGTTGTTGACTTCAACGACAAAAGAAGTGAAATCTAAATGGGCACCAAGTTCAATGGTCAGTCCTGAAATGTATTCAGAACAACATAAAATATGTTATAACAACTTAAATTATCATTTCTGCTTATAGCTTGGTATTATATCGAAGCCCAAGGACTGACTTCGGGGTGTAAGGGGTGTCGAATAACATCTAAGACTTGAGACATCCAAGCCAACCTCACCTGCACTCTGCTGAATAACGAACGAGGCAATGGCGAAAGCGGGGTGGTAGGGTTTTACAGCCCGACTGGGTCACAACCACCATGTATATGGCGAAAAAGCCCGTCATAGGGATTCGCTTCTGCGGGTCGTGTTTCGGGATCAGCCTGTGCATATCCAGCTATTCGCAAGCCCGCATGACAGCGGCGACCGGAGATAGATAGTGTGTCACTCGGTGGTCGCCGTTGTTTTTGGATTGTACTGTGCTTACCATCAGGCACAGTGCAGTCATTTTGCCGTGCTACAATAAAAAAAAGAAAAGAATACATGAGCCAAATTTGTCATGTTTATGTGAAATAGTTTTTGAAATATACCGCATATTTGAAAAGTCACTCCAAATGGTTCCTGTAATATTACACACGGTAGCGCGCGCTCGCCATTCTGTTAGCTTGAACTTGGCTTAACACACTACCGTGTGTCTAGAAATAGAAAACTAAATCCTCTCTTTATAAAATACCCAAAGAACAAAATAAATGATACAGAAACACGATATTCTACATAAGTAGAGTATGAAGAAGATTAAGAAACATCGACTCTCGCCAGTTAATCCATACACAATCCTGAGGCTGTATTTTATAAATGTACCCAATGTACGAGAAATATTATTAAAAAGTACCAGAGATATTTTATATTATTCCCCGTTTTAGTCAATATGTTCGGTCCCTCCCATAATCCTTATAAATAGTCGTCAGTAAATGAAATCCGAGCACTTTATCCCGCAGGTCCCTTAAGCCCCTTCACACGACAGATTTTTCTTGAGATTTTGTATCTTGCGGCTTTTCTTATCGACGAAAGTTTTCAGAGATTCTAAAGGTTAATGGATGAAGATTTTAAATTTATTATCTCGTATAATAGCAAAGTAATCACCGAAAATTGACGGGCAAAACCAATATTTCGTTCAGAGCCGTTTCTTAAAAGTCTGTTTATGTTTATTTTATTTTTAAATTAGAAAACTTTAGACTAACCTTGATAATAAAAAGTAACAGCTCGAATTTCACATAATTTTAAAGGGAGTTTGAACATTTAGTACATGAATGATAAGGTTCTATCTGTGGTTTGCTGTCTACCCCATAATACAGTAATGTAGCTGTTATAGTAGCCGAATAAGATTTATTAAATTTTGTAGGTAATTATCATACCGCTGAACAAATAGAAGCCGTAATCGCCAAACCAGGTGATGACGTAATGTCAGTTTCCAACACACACAACATATGCAGTTTTGCAATTTATCATTTGATTGTAGTACTTGGAGAGTATTACTCAAAATGGTACAACTTCATCACTACATGGGGTGTAAGGGGTGTCGAATAACATCATAAGACTTGAGACACCCAAGCGAACCTCACCAGCACGTGGTGCACCCTGCTGAATAACGAACGAGGCAAGGGCGAAAGCAGTGGTAGGGCTTTACAGCCTGACTGGGTCACAAGCACCATGTATATGGCGCAAAGCCCGTCATAGAGATTCGCTTCTGCGGGTCGCGTTTCGGGATCAGCCTCTGCATATCCAACCTATCGCAGGCCGGTACGACAGCGGCGACCGGCGAAGGATAGTGCGTCACTCGGTGCTCGCCATTGTTTTTGGATTGTACTGTTCTCACCATCAGGCAAAGCGTAGTATTTTGCAGTGCTAATGTAAAAAGAAAACATTGCTTTATCATCACCCAATATAGCATTTATACATATAATAAAAATGTTAATATAACGTGCATCTATATTTTAGATTTTTTTGAGAATAATTGTTGCAGGTATCTAGGAATAAGTAATATAATACATTACAATCATTTTTAGAAAAGTCTATCTGTCCGTCTGTATGTCGGTTTGTTTAGACATGCGTCACTGCAAAAGTACTGCGTTCACGATAACACCTTTCCAAGACAATCTTAAAGCGTATCCTCGAGTTACATTTAGTCTTTGTTTCATTAAAATCAATTCACTCTATCAAAAGTTATTGTAATTTTAATGACGACGCGACTTGAGTACAAGCGAGAAGTAAATGGACTTCATACATTTAGACGACTTAATTAATCAATGTTTTTTTACATAAGTTTCCACTCGAACGAAATTGCGGGCGCTGCTAGTAACTAATAAAATTCTAGATGGTAAATATACACGTATTCCATAAATTCTGTTGGTGGTAGAGCCACGCTGAAGCTATTACTGGTATCTTCATGAATGGGTCGGCTTGTCCGAGGTACTGCCACCTTCTCTTAGAAACATCGACGTGAAATAATAGTGCTAGCTTTGTTATGTTTCCTTCGTTCAGTGAGAGCGCCGGTGGCTCACCTCGTTTAAAAAGCCGGCAACGCACTTGCGATTTCCCTAGTTTTTTTTTATGTCATAAGTGGCAAACGTACAGTTAGGTAACCTGCTGTTAAGTGATCACCACCGTCCATGGACATTAACAACACCAGAGGAGTCGCAAGTGCGTTGCCACCCTTTGGGGGAAAAGGATTAGGGGAGGGAGAGGATGAGAGGGGAGGGGAGGTGGGCCGCCGGCGATCTCACTGACCGAACGAAACGCAACAATGGCAAGCAACCTGGTGTTGCTAGTGTCTATGGACGGCGGTAACCACATCCATCACATACCATCAAGTGACCCGCCTGTACATTGGCCCCCTATATTTTAAAAAAACATTGCTCGAACCTACGTAACCTACATTCGGTCACGGCGACTTTTATTTTCTACAGGATATCAATATGAACAGACCGGATTAAATTTATCTTCGTTATATCTCCATATTTAACAAACCGATTGTATTCGTTTAATCAAAAATTGAAATTGAGTTTTTCTGTGATTCGATTGTTTTAGGTCATTTACATAAAATTCAGTCGGGACATTGTTCGCTGTGTTTGTACAAGGAATATTTATTCATTTGTTTATTTGAGATCGTTAAGGTATTTTGTAACTCGGGAAAGTGACTGCACAATGTCCGATGGTAAGCACATTACAGTCGTCGCTGTCATGCCGGCCTGCATAAATGCCTCTTCACGTTCCGCACTGTCTTGATTCGACATTCTTTTTTCCTTTTGATGCAACAACGACTTATAACTCGATGAAGGCCGGCTGCACGATCGTAGTCCGGTGAAGCTGTTAAGACCTTGCTTGGTCAATAGCATAGTCAGTTCGAAAAAAAAAGCCGGCTGCACGTACGAAAAAGCATAACTTATTGTCACGTTCCGCCTGAGCCGAGTTAGCAAGCGAGAGCGCGGAACAAGCGATAGAGAGGTGCGATCGGCGTAAGCGTTCGGCTTGTGACGCATCTATCTAAATCACTACATATTATGACACAAAGTCCTCTGCCACGTCTGTTTGTCTGTCTGTTCGCGGTAAACTCAAAAACTAATAATCGGAATTTTATTCGGTTTCCACCAGTAGATAAAGTAATTCATGAGGAAGGGTTAGATATATAATTCGTCAAGGTTTTCTTTATTATTAAAGCGGAACAACGTCCGCCGAGCCTGCTAGTATAGAATAATTTAATTTATAAAAGTATGCTATCTATCATCAGTGTTTTCTTATGGCGTTGTCACGTAAAATTATCGTCCGTAAACCGACTTTACAGACAACTAAGGTTTTTTTTTGCATATAGAAGTTCAATCAAAACGATAAGAACTGCATAAGAGTGCGTGTTGGTCATTATAGTTAGCTGACGTAGGTTCAAGCACTATAGTGACTCTTGGAGAAAATTATCCGACACAAAATACATATAAGAGTTGTTGAGGTATGTATGCTTGGTTCACATATATGGTTCAATAACTGATATAAGTATGAATATGTAGCTTAGCTTAGGTTAGCTCAGAAACCTACCTACTTCGGTGGGACAAGATCTCTCGCTGCCGAGCGTAGTTGCGGCCATGCTCGGTAGCGAGGATGTGTGGAATGTTGTGGCCTCCTTCTGCGAGGAGGTCGTCTCGCAGAAGGAGGCGGCGGAGAGGGTCCGTGAGCAGGACCCTCAAAGTGGCCGTCTCCGCCAACGGAGGACGGGCAGGAGGAGGCGTCAGTTTGACCGCCTCCTCCCTCTGTAATCGGACCAGGGAAGATGGGTCGGGGGGCCCATCTTCCCATTGCACAGGTCCGGTGGACGCAGGAGACGGCCGGTGTGTACACGGCTGTCTCCCAACTGGACGGGGCCCGGCGGCGGCGCTTTTACTGCTGGGCCAACCGCTGGGGCGGCACGATGAAGTCTATAGAGATCTCGTGCCGCCCCAACTATAGCGGAAGACGTACACCGTGGGGTTTTGGTCCGTGCGAGTCGGACATAACCCACTCTCTCCCCCGAGAGGGTGGTGTATCCATAAGGGATTTCCCCAAGATAAAAAAAAAAACGCGACACTCCTATAGTGCGGCGTACGGTTTGCCGTGGAGTTTTAGTCGGTTAAAGTAGCCGAAAGGCAACGCCAGCTGCGTCCCAGCACGCAGTTGACGGTCGACTCAGCTCAGGCCCTCCCCCGGGGGCCTGACAGTCCATGATGGATTTTCTCTCCACGTTAAAAAAAAAAAATGTTAGCTCAGATAGGTTGCGAATTGCATGAGTCAGGCAACAGCCCAAGCCGAGGTGTGCCGTGCACCCTTGCCCTTGAGCTAGTCATCAAATAAATCGGCTGAGGGCATTAAGCGCTCGCCTTAGTAGTCCTGAAGTGAAGCTGTTAAGACCTTGCTAGGACAATAGCGTAATAAAAATACATTGAATTGAAATCATTAAAAAGTTTCACCAAGCATTACCTGCAGTTGAGAATTAGTCCCTTTAGTTGTCAAGTTTTCAAACCGTATCGCAGATATCGCAATCTCTTATAATGAGAACTATAACAACAGTAACTTACACATAACTATCTAATAAATAAAAACTTAAGTTAACTGGATATGTGAGACTATTTTATAACACGGTATTCCAAATGAGACAAGTGTGGCTTATGATAATAATGAGTGAATTGTTTTTTAAATAAAAATGTATGTTTTCAGTGACCGAAATTATAATTTAAATTGTGGTTTTAATAATATTTCTGTATTTCTATAACTCTGTGAATGTAACCATTTGAAAATGAGTTTTTTAATAGTATGTCTATTGTATTGTATATAGCTAGAATTTCATTTGCTTTATTATGGTACAGTCCTCCCAGGAAACCTTCAAAATGATAAGAAAACCAAGTGTTGTTTAGGTACTTTTATTATGATCTCGACCTTTCTTTTCTTTGAAAGCTTGTCGTTCCTACATTATTAAACCTACATTACCTACGTTACAACCTGCCATTCTGGGTAAAGATTCTCTATCGGGTACCTATATGGAAAGACACCACCTTCAGTATGGCTCTTTGAGCCCTTACTAGGGGTAGCAAAATGGATCTACTTGTTCCTCCCCAAGACGGAATGCAGTAAAGTAGAAGTGAGTGGCAGTTCTTATCTAAAATTATCACGATATATTCGGGTATAACGATAGGGTTATTGAAGATTAAATAAAGTACATTTTTTATCAAAACTACGCGTTCAGTGTTGTGTGAAGTGAGGCAAGCGGTGTGGTGCGCATACGCAAAAGAAGCGAAGTGAATAGATTATCTATTTATAGTTAATAGAGAAATTTTGAAATTTTTTTTTCTCGAAACTGGTTTCGCTATTGACCTAGCAAGGTCTTAACAGCTTCACCGGACTACTTAGAAGAAACTTTGCAAACAAAGCATAAGATAATAAATAGTGCAGGCGAAGCCGTGGAAATCAGCATGTTTAGAATATTATGCGAATGATCTGATGTCAGACCCTTTTTAAGAAGAATATTCTTACATTTTCTCAAATATTAGGTATATATTAGAAATTTAACACACAGCTCACGTTTACCATCAAATTTTTATATTTATTCCCTGCTTTAAATTCCCGCGCGCCGTGTCGATTTCTCTCCAATATTTACTGTCAAGTGCATTATTACGTTTGAATAACAAAGTGTTTTGGTATAAAATAAAATTAACCGTTCGATAATTTATAATAGAGAGGATTCTTAGTAGAACTTGTTACACATTTATTGGAAGTGGTAGAGCCACGCTGAAACTACTACTGGTTTCAGCATGAATGGGTCGGTTCGTCCGGGGTAGTTCTGACAGAAAACCGATGTGAAGTAACAGTACTTGCATTGTTGCGTTTCGTTAGGTAAGTGAGAGCGCCGAAAGCCCATCTCATCTTCCTCCCTCCCCTTAACCCCAATCCTCCCTCTACCCGAACACAGGCTGGCAACGCACTTACAATTCCCCTGGTGTTGCTAGTGTCGATGGACAGCGATGATCACTTACCATCAGGTGACCCGTCTGTTCGTTTGCCTCCTATTAAGAACAAAAAATAAATTTTTAACATTTAAATATAATGAAAAACGAATGTATGTATGTCCCATGACTTATTAGTAATACTATCACTACATGTTATAAGACAAAGTTATCTGCCAAGTCTATCTGTTTGTCTGTTCGCGATAAACTGAAACACTACTGAACGGATTTTTATGCGGTTTTCACCAGTAGATAAAGTGATTCATGAGGAAGGTTCGGGTAAATGTAAAAACTAGCAAATCATTTTAGAAACTGATTATCAAAGGAAAGATTGCTTCGCTTTACATTTAATAGTGTGTATATTCGCAAATAATATGTTTGAATACGTTCCCTTACAATAAAACCTCTGTAGCTGTCTACCGCCATGGAGTTGAGGCGATCGCGATCGCTGCATATTCGAAAAAACAATTGACTACAAAAATGTCTGCAAACTATCGTCTGTTATAGTGAACATAAGAATACCTATATTGACAACTTCAGAATTAAAAGATGATTTAAAAAATGTACAAAATATTATATAGAAGATTTGGCGATTAGGCCTTTAAAGAATACATAAGAACTACATATATTAACAACTTCAGAATTGGCAGTATGGATTAATTCCTTCGCCTGTCCTATTGGACGAATATTATTACTACTACTATCTATGTCACTGATGAAGGATTACTTGCTAATTTATATTAAGCAGAGTAAATGTAAGGGAGGTGGGTTATCCGGCTCTTTCATTGACCGAACGAAACGCAACAATGCAAGCACTGTTACTTCACGTCGGTTTTCTGTGGGTCGGGTGGTTGTGCCCCGGGGCACTGTCTGTCTATTTGAATGAAAACACATCACTACTAAAGTACGGGGTTCACGATAAAACCTCAACAAGAAAATCGTAAAGCATATCCTCGGGAGTGCCTTAGTGTTTGTTTCATCAAAACCGGTCCACTCTATCAAAAGTTACTGTAGTTTTAATGACGACGCGGCGTAAGTACGAGATAAAAGTATACAACTAAATGGACTTAATACATTCAGATGACTTTATTGATCACTGTTTTTACATAAACTTCCACGCAGACGAAGTTGCGGGCATAGTTAGTATTTAATAAAATTCGTTCATGCTAAAATTTAAGAAAATATTTGTTTTTTTGTTTTTACATACAATCAAGAAAGGAACCCTTCTTCAGTACTTGAATTAATTATTCATGTCTACTTTACTGAAGTACACAATTCCGCTAGAGGTTAAAAAATAAAACAAAAGAGACTGCTAGGAAACACGGATCTCAGAAATAAACATATATTAAAAACTCAGTAAATTAGTAAAATGTTGCCAGTACTTAAAATTACTACACACGATAACTAAAAAAATATTTAACCTCGCTATTTGAACCATTACAGTGTTATTACAAAAAAGTTAAATATGTATTGAACCGTGGCTTTAAAAAGGTCTCATATCAAATGCACCGCGGTCGCTGATTATTCGCCATCTTGTTCTTTTGTCTCGCTTTGGTTACGTTAGGTTAGACTTGGGAAAAAAGGATAACGCGAACTTGCCTCGGGCGAGCGCGGTGCATTTATTAGGAAACTTTTTTAAACCAAATATTTAATACGTATTTAACTTTTTTGTAATAACACGGCTACTTGTGACACTATGTAAATGGTTAAAATTACCACTAATTTACAAATATTCATTACATGAAAGCTGAAAATCAACGAACCTTAAGGAACCTCATTACGTTAAGTACTTTATTCAATTCTGAAAGATGAGGCTCTCAGCATTTTTTTCTATAAAAATCACTTTGAATAATGAATAACACTCAAACAAATATACATTTCATTTGTAAACGTAATAATCATCGTGAACTTGAAAGATGGTGATATAATAAAAAAAATGTTTGTATATTCACGTAGATTCAAGATATTTTGTAATTCTGTAACCCCCGGATGCTGAATACTTCAAGAGTGGGGACGATGTTATCATGTAATTTAATTTATTAATGAAACAATTCAATGTTTTCAGAGAAGCTATCAGAACTCAAGGATTATAACCAGGTGAAAACTAAAAACTCTGTATTACTATATGAGAAGAGAAAGTAATTTTAGTGGGACGAGGCATAAGTAGTATACTCATGTAGTATTTCACGTTTTATTGCGGCAAGGTCACTTGTAGAAGGGGGCTTCGCCTTGTGGGCTAGAGTGTATGATAGATCTTCTTACGGAGATCAAGCCCATACATTCTTTTCGATACATGAATGTGGACCACATTTGCCTACTCTATCTTTGCTTCCGCTATGGGCACTAAGCTTTGCACTGAGCTAAAATTAATTTAGCTAAAGCTAAAATTGCACTGAGCTTTATGAACGGACGCCGGGAAAGCAGAGTTATACGGAAGGAATCGGTTACCGACCA
>MU160982.1:0-49417 GCA_015888305.1 Antheraea pernyi
TAACACAAACCTCTTTTATTCTAACACTTCTATTAATAACCAGGCGTGTGCTAATAAGTATTTCAATTATATGAATATCTAGCTGTGCCCGCGACTCCGTCCACGTGGAACGAATTGATTTTTATAAACAGGAAGAAATCAACGTTCCTCCATTTAAATGATTCGTCTGTCTGGTTGTATGAGAGCTAGTATTGACGTCGTGCAAGATGATACTGCATTTTTACGGAGATCGTCAATAATTTACGGCATACAAATGGTTGTGTAGTAGTCTCTTTCACTGTACGACGATCCTCCAAAGCGACAGTAACCACGTATCCAGTTTTATTTAAAAAAAAGTAATCGTCCGCGTATTGGCAGACCGCACACTGGTAACATTGGTTGGTTTCCGCTCTCCTGGGAAGTTCCCCGTCAATCGCAATATAGCCTATTACTGCTTTGTTTTCGCATCGTAGCTGCAAATCCATGTTTCGTCTCGTTGCATCTGCTAAGCATGGCTTTGCACCAAATGACGCGGTCAGTTTTTGAGCCTTAGTTAAATTGTGAAGGATCCATCTTTTTGACGTCCAAATGTTTTTGTCGGCTTGATTGTATCCGGATATGCCTAAGGATGCGCGAATCTCATGGTAAGTCACATGCTCGCCTATTTCGATCATACGGTTATACCGCTACACAACATTGATGGTTTCGTTGTTCACAGCGATAGACGGACGATCATCACAAAATTCGTTACTGAGATTAATAGGATCGTGTTGGAATTCTGTAACTGCAACTGTTTATAACAGTCGACTTGCATGATGATTCATTGCCAAAAGCACTTTGAATACTGGTGAGGCGTCAAACTACACTAATCGTAATAATCATTTGGGGTGTAAGGGGTGTCAAATAACATCATAAGACTTGAGACACCCAAGCCAACCTCACCTGCACGTGGTGCACCCTGCTGAATAACGAACGAGGCAATGGCGAAAGCGGGGTGGTAGGGTTTTACAGCCTGACTGGGTCGCAACCACTATGTATATGGCGAAAAAGCCCGTCATAGAGATTCGCTTCCGTGGGTCGCGTTTCGGGATCAGCCTGTGCATATCCAGCTATTCGCAGGCCGGCAAGACAGCGGCGATAGAGTGCCACTCGGTGGACGCCGTTGTTTTTGGACTGTACTGTGCTTACCATCAGGCAAAGTGCAGTCACGTCGCCGTGCTACAATAAAAAAAAATCATACTACGACAATTTTCACGAGTTGAATTCATTGTAATGTAGACACGCGATATTTAAAATGGCGCCAAAATGTAAAAACAAGTTATAAATAGATGAAACAAACTGAGTTTTAAAGCCAAAGCATTCCATTTTCAAATGCCGTAGGTAATTAGTTTTTAAATATTATTTGTAAGTGGCCAGTTTCGGAAATTTTTGGTGTGCCCTAATTATCCTTTCGAGGTTCTGTGCATACTATGTTATTTTCCTTATACAATTATGTAACAACTTCACTTTAATTTACTGATAAATCCTAAATACAGTGTTAATATAGGATTAATTGATATGCAGCGTTGTTTACACCTAAATAGATAGATGTTGGACGAGATAATGGACAGTATAATTGTCAAAGTTGTTTACAAATTTTTACAAATCCGCATGTTTGCAACAATTATTACGTTGCCTTTAGACAATCTATTTTATTTAGTGCCAGAAAACTTTTGCCAACGAAAACAATTTATGTGATTCAATTAGTAAAATATTTATTTTTTGTTTGTCTTATAGACTCCTTCCTGACTATATTTTACTAAGCTTGGCACGGATGCACTAGCAAACAATATGAGAACAAATCTTCCGTTTAGAGTAGGAACATGTAATTGAATAAAATGGCGAGTAAACGTCAATTCTCTCAATATTTTTGAAGAAGTATTTCGTCTCACTCGCAGAATCATTTATTAATATGGATATTTTTTAGCAAATCTTTTTCACTAACCCGTGCGGTTTTTCAGACATTTTCTTTTATACAAACTCAACAAAAAGTTAAATAGGTGCAGCCGTTCGGAAGTGATACGCATTCGGCAATTGATTTTTATTTATATAGATTTGCAATTAATCACTATTCTATGTGAGAAGACAAAATATACTTGTCACGCTATCACTTTCGGTTGTCTCTTAGATGGACTAACAAGAACTGCATTTCTTGATAATCTATGGTGCGTTAAAAAAGGATTAGAAAGTTCAGTAATGTATTTGTAACTATGTATATTGTTATTAAGTTGATCGTGGTGCAGCCGTTCGGAAATTATATGCATTCGGCAATTGATTTTTATTTATTTAGATTTGTAATTAACCCCTATTCCATGTGAGAAGACAAAATATACTTTTTCTTTTGGTTATCTCTTTGATGGACTAACAAGAACTGCATTTCTTGACACATGTGGTGCGTTAAAAAAGGATTAGAAAGTTCAGTAATGTATTTGTAACTCTGTATATTGTTATTGAGTTGATCGTCAGCTTTTGCTCTACATGGTTTTCGTCCACTTTTTATTTTAATGAATAATTCCTTGTATGCTGTTAGACATCATCATCTTCTTACCCTTATCCTACCTAAGTAGGGTCGGCACAACATGTTTTCCTTTTCCACGCTCGCCTATCAGATGTCATCTCAGTCATCACACCTTACACGTCCTTGTATGTTGTTAGGCATCGGCAAAAAATGTTTTTTCACACTCACATCACCAAGTCACGACCGACGTCACGTTTTCCGAACCATTTGCGAACTCTTATCATTATTGAAAGTAATGAATGAAGTTGTAACGTTATAGCTACGAATGACAATGTTGTCAATTTCTAAATAAATTTCTAAAGTAAATATATTTTTTTGATTTCATATTTCGTATACGTTCACTTCTGTAATACGTTCACTTCATTACATAGTATAAAACAAAGTCTCCTACCGCGTCTGTCTGTCTGTCTGTCTGTTCGCGATAAACTCAAAAACTACTGAACGGACTTTCACGCGATTTTCACCAGTAGATAAAGTGATTCATGAGGAAGATTTTGGTATATAATTATCAAGGATTTTTTTATAATCAGGGCGGGACAACGCCTGCGGGGCCCGCTAGTCTGTAATAAAAATACAGTACCTTTTTACGTTAATTATATTATAGAGTTAATTACGATTAGTATAATATTTAGAATTTTTATTCAACTTCAAAACCGTGTAAGTAATAAATTCTATAGCAAATATAGGTATAAAGAACTACTGTTATAGTACAAGAAGAAAGTTACACGTTAATTACCTACTAACTTGGTCATATATTTTAGGAATACAAATCTATACTAATATTATAAAGAGGTAAAGTTTGTGAGTTTGTGACGTTGTAAGAGGTAATCTCAGGAACTACTTACTGGTCCGATTTGAATAATTCTTTCAGTGTTATATAGCTCATTCATCGAGAATGGTTATAGGCTATATATCATCACGCTAAGACCAATAGGAGCGGAGCACCAATGAAGAACGTTACAAAAGCCTTTCTTTTTTTCTCTCGAGAGCTTTCGCTGCGTTTTAGCGTTAGCCCGAAGTTCACGCGGACGAAGTCGCGGGCAGAGGCTAGTATATTATAATCGGTTAAATCCAAAGTTTTACGATATTTCGTTTCTTTCATGATTTTCGTGCATATCAATCAACAAGATTATACTGCATTTACTGTTACGATGGTTGTAATATACTGCAAAATTTTATTACTCTGTGAAGTCTACTTTAAATTTTACAATTTGAAATATTATGTGCTTTGAATCAGTCGCACAGGATACGGTGTATTTGTTTACACAACATAAAACACATTTTCGTTTCAATTTTAGTGTGTAGGTGCCTAGCGTTACGCGTGGTACTAACGTGTTTGTACACACTAATTGTTTCTTTTATATTTTCAGGTAACTAACCTTCACTACTTCTTTCTGAACGACTAAATGCTTGGCAAATCCGCAATAATTCGGTAAGTCGACAAATTTAATATAAAACACGCGTCACGGATAAAAAAATAAAATCTCAGTTGCATATTAATACTGAGATGATTTCAATATTAATTGTCTAGAAGTAGTATTAGATGAATTTGTGACCTAATTTATTTGAAAATTTTAATAATATGAATTGTAGAACCTATCGCTGGTAATAATCACGGAAAATTAAATTAACTCAACTAGTATGGTGTGATAACCAATTGAATTTCACTCTTGTGGGGACGAAAACAATACTACACGGTGACCTGAGATGAAAAACCTAGCGTTGGGTCCTAATTTGTACAGACCCTATTTATACAGATGAGTGTGGATCAAGGCGATACATGAACTTAGTGTCAAATGCAGGAAATCACGAGACACCTTTTTCTTACAAGATCTCTAGGTTTAGCATGTGACCGGACTGCCTCAGTCGGGTGTGGCGTGGGAAACGCCTGCCGCCGGGGGTGTACCGGAGCTTGCTAACGCAAGCCCATGGTGCGGCGTAGGTTACCGTGGAGTTTTTTAGTCGATTGGAGGTCGACTCAGCTCAGGTCCTCCCCCGGGGACCTGGCAATGTCTGTGCAAGAGGGTTCTCCAAGTAAAAAAAAAAAGGTTTAGCATGAAACCGTCTTCGTCTACAATTGTACTAACGGGAACGAGAATGATCACAGCCAAATTCTATCTATAAAACAATTTGGAAAAGGACTTACCTATGTCGTTTTTACCCCACCGAAACCAATACAAATATCTTTATTTACTAGAATATTTTACATAATATAGCCTTAACTATGGCATCAATGCAATGCAAAGGCAATGCCTGACCCATGGAAGCCTAAGGCCTGATTGAAAATCGGCCTTTAATTGAGGGTGGCGCGTATCGAGTTTATAATAATTTAGAGGAAATTACATTTTAATAATGATTAAGACAAAGATAAAAATCATATAATAACTAAATAAATGTTATTAAACAAAAACAAAAAAAAAAACAAACGTAATTTCTTTTTTGTAATTTACTCAGAAAATGGCTACAACACCTGATGATAAGTACGGACTAATTTCTCTAGTTTATCCAGTTTACAATAATTTAGAGGAAATTACATTTTAAGAATTAAAGTTAAGACAAAGATGAAATAAAAATCATATAATAAATAAATGTTATTAAACAAAAAAAAACAAACGTAATATCTTTTTTGTAATTTACTCAGAAAATGGCTACAACACCTGATGATAAGTACGGACTAATTTCTCTAGTTTATCCAGAAGGAATATATATATACCTTCTTATTCATTTCGTATACCTATAGATATATAAGACGACGTCGACCGCTAGTGTGACGTACACTGAATAAAAACCCGCATATAGATTAACAAATCTCGAACATCGACATAGCTCTTACCGAGTTTTATTTATAATTTACTATATGTACCGTAGCATGTAAACGTTGCATCCTAGATCTAAACCGCAAGAAACAGCTGTTATTTCTTTTATCGCGTAGCGAATATATATATACGTGAAGATTTTCAGAATGTGGACCGGTAGCTTTATTTATCTCGTCGCTAAGAGCATACTGTTCACCCACGCTTGCACCGGGGCCAAAATCTGCTTTTTTGATTCGTTTATCATTGCATAGTGCGTTTTATTAATTTTTCCTTGACGTAGAGTGGCTTTATTTACGACTGGTTTTGCGCAGTCTTTCACGAGAGTTATTGTCGCGTCAAAGTTTCATTGCCACGTTGGACAGTACTTTATTTTTTTTGTTATTTTAATTATTGTTAAATATAGTGAAGTGGTGGGCGATTATCTAAGGCCTAATTTCAATAGTTTTTATATGATCTCTATGGTATGGTACCTAACATGTTATGACATAATTTTTTAACACTTTCATATTCAAATTAATAAAGTATTGCACAGCCGTTTTTGGACAGAACCTAATTTATTATTTCTACATACATTTAATTTTATGAAATAGTTTATTTTACTATACGTTGATAGGTAGATAATGTATTTTGAACAATCAAGGGCAACAAAAAAAACCTAGAGTCTTTCAGAGGAGTATAACTTTGCAGCCTTATTTGCTGTTCAATTGAAATTGGTATGGGGCTACAAAGATTGTTTAAGATCAATTTTGTTAATAATATAATAATGATTATAAAATATTATTTAGATACACTGATAGATATACGCAGGGTTCCATACGAATGCCTGTGCACCAGCGCACGGTGGCACTGAGGGTGATCCGGGCTTACCGCACGGTGTCCTCAGCGGCGGCCTTCACGCTCGCCGGCTCCCTACCTTGGGAGCTGGAGGCAGGAGTTCTCGCCGCCGTGTATGATGAAGCCGTCTTAGAGAGGACGCCGTCGAGAGATGGGTGCGGGACCTGGCGGACGCGTGGTACGGGCGGTATACCGTAGACGCCGTCCACCCGGTCCTGCTATAATGGATCGGGAGAGGTTGGGGTTCCCTGACGTTCCGACTGGTGCAGGTGCTCACCGGACACGTTTGTTTCTGGTGGTACCTGCACCGGATCGCTCTCAGGGAGCCGACCGCCGCATGCCATGAGTGCGGCGCTGACGAGGACACCGCGCAGCACACTCTGTCTGAGTGTGCTGCGTGGGAGAGACAGCGCCGTGCGCTGGTTGCGGTAGTAGGGCGTGATTTGTCGCTGCCGAGCATCGAGGTAGACCCTTTAAGTGACCCTCTCCGCCAACGGAGGACCGGCGGGAGGAGGCGGCGCTTTGTCCGACTTATACTGCCACCGTAGTCGGACCTGAGGGGATGGACCGGGAGCCCATCTCCTCATTGCACAGGTCTGGCGGACGAGAGGAGGCAGCTGGTGTGTACCCCGTCTGCCTCTCTATTGGTAGGAGCCCAGCGGTAACCTTCCGCCGGGCGGACCGTTGGGGCGGCTCTACAAGGTTGATTAGCATTGTACGATCCCTTGCCGCCCCAACAATCACGATCTGTCGGTACACCGTGGGGTTTTAGTCCGTGCGAGTCGGACATAACCCACCCTCCCCCCGGGAAGGTGGGGTATCAATAAAGGATTTCCCCACGCTAATAAAAAAAAAGGGTTCCATACAAATAAAATACATTATTATGTATACAGTGTACCATTATACGATTTATAGACTTATAAACGGTATAACATTGACCTACGCCGCTTGTAGTCAAATATTAACATTTATATAATATATGTGATTATTAGTATAGATTATAGATAATATAATTATTTAATAGATCTGCCCGTGACTTCGTACGCGTGGAATGGTTATCTTGCGCTATGACGCAGCGGAAGCTCTGAAAAGGAAAAAATACCCCGGTTTTGCAACATTCTTCATTGCTGCTCCGCTCCTATGTGTCTTAGCGTGATGATTACACAGAATAAAAAAAAAGGGTTCCATACAAATAAAATACATTATTATGTATACAGTGTACCATTATACGATTTATAGACTTATAAACGCTATAACATTGACCTACGCCACTTGTAGTCAAACATTAACATTTATATAATATATGTGATTAACGAAATTTATTTCTCTTATTTTATTCTGTGTAAAACTTGAACTAAATGCATGTATTAAAATTGTAGTATATCTTGACGAAAATGCAAAACGTATCATATTAAAGGAGCCTGTGTGGGCCAAGGACGTCGACTGTATGTGTATGTGGTAAACCTGATCGTTCACAATAATCACCTAGTTAAATATTAACATATACATTTTTTATTTCTGAGTGTGCACGTAGTACGTGTACTTTTAGTATTCTTATTTAAAAAGTATGAGTAACCCTAAGTATAAAAGTATATATAGCCCTACCGTGACAAAGATGTTTCAGGAAAATCAATTATCTGTATCTCCTTTTTATTCTTTAACTAGCCTCTTTTCAGTGTCATACTAATATTTACATTATAAATATCACTTTTATATAAATTCTAATAAACACAATGTTTCACAATTCTCTCATGTACTATTGAATTAATTAATAATCTTTCATTTCGACTCGGTTTTAACTGATAAACAAAGGATTTGTGGCGTATATATTTTACGGGCGCGTCTTATACGGAAAATTATGGTAAAATTGTATCTCCAAAAGAACCTGTTATTACCTAAATAAAGTATGCTAAATCATTTATGATCCCAATGAAGTAACAATCATTTTTATTTCAATCCTTATTTTAATAATTCTGGCTTTAGAATTTGATGAAAATATCGTCATGTTGTTAAATGTCGATACTAAGTCTTAAGATGCTAAGACCGCTAAACCAAGAGGTGGACTAGGTACTAGGTAGACTTTTGTAGGTGGTAGAGCCACGCTGAAGCTATTACTGGTTACAACATGAATGGGTCGGCTCGTCCAGGGTACTACCTACAGACACACCTATGTGAAGTAACAGTGCTTCTTGCATTGTTGCGTTTCGTTCGGTCAGTGAGAGCGCCGGAGACCCGCCTCCCCTCCCTTTCCTCCAAACACAGGCTGGCAACGCACTTGCGACTCCCCTGGTGTTGCTAGTGTCTATGGACGGCGGTGATCACTTAACAATGATATTAAAAAGAAAAAAGCTCTCAAGTGCAGTTTCTGGAACCTTCCCATACGTAATTGGTAAAATATTTTCATATTGAAGGTAGTAGCTACACAGGCGGTCTTAGCAAAAGCCCTACCACAATGCTATAGTGTCGTCACGATGTCTTTATTCATTGAAAGTTCCAGCTCATCTGTATGGATTCGAACTTACGTCGATCGACGTGTCCCAAGTCGCTAAAAGACGGTACATTTTATCTCGTTTATTACAAAAATAAACTAGATATAATTATTACCTAAGAGTTATATATCCACACCAGTGACTTGTGTTAGCTGCAAGCGCGTGTAATCTGTGGTTTTAGTAACGGTGTTGAGGTTATTATTCCATGTCATGCATAATGTATCATCCAGTTAATTATAATTCTAACTTTAATATAATATTGTGAAAATAGCATTTCTGTGAACAAATTTTGTAAAGTGTTATTCACCTTTGTGATTCTTATTAAGACTGCTGTCAGATAACTCGTATAGTAAATTGATGATGTATTGCTGAAATATGTTAAAATCCATTAATAAACTTGGACACATAATCTGGTAAGAATATTTTATAATTACGCTCATACGAGGCAGATGAACGATCCTCATCGAAATGTTTCCGCTGGCTAAAATAATCAGGTAGACTTTCCTACCTAGTAAAATATAAACGCATGTATATTAAACAAATTTAACGATTCGGTTTTTTTATTTTGTAACCGGGCGGGCGGCATTTTTTGTGGCGGCTTGTTTTCGCGTCACGAAAATAGATTAGTCCACTACTTCGCTAAATAATAAGAAAAATATCGGGATTGGCCGTGTACGAAATGACCATCCTCATCAATCAGCTGCTTGGAACGGGTCCAAGATTTTTTCCACGTTTAGGTTAGCGTAGTTTAGCCCGACAATCCAACTAGCACCGCGTCGTCTTCTCACGCTGTGAAAACAATAAAGATTCTGTAGTTATATTCTGTGCGCGACTTAATATAACGTAATTATATACACGAGTCGTTGCATACACAGCATTAACCATAAATCTTATTGATGACTGCAGCTGTGTGTATTATTTATGAGTATCTCTCTACCAACGATATTATCTTAGTTTGATCAGTTCAAATCAAATAAACTATAAAGCATATTACACGAAACGTTTTCAATTATTCTTCAGTGAACATGCCGATAGTGTCTCGAGACTATTAGCTATTAAGCAAGTGGGTGTATTTTGAACATACCGTGTTATTTTTGTGGTTGTTGACGGACGCTAATGGTATTTCTGTACTTTCGTTGTCATGAAAAGTTCTCGGAGTCACACCGAATGAAATGTTCACGACACCTTTACGCAATTCCTGTCTCACGCCTCACCGTTTGCCAAGACGCTACGTCATGTGCATCTGCGTAAGTGCAATTAAAGGAAAGTGGCACCTTCATGTTTAACATTTGAGTCTGTTTCTCTATGAGCTTCTTTATACATGTAACATGGTTATGGCAAAAATGACCGTGTGTGACCTATTTAATTAAAAATAGATGCTTTATTTAATTTTCCTTATTTGTTTCAAGTGTTGTATACTTAAGTAATGGTTGTCACGTTGCAACACCAATAAGTCCTCTAATAATCTATTTTATTTTCGATTATTTTAAGATTAGAAAAGGCCGATTATGTTAAATCTTATATATATACAATATTTATGTTTAAGTCCTTTAGTGGGTCATACCGAATCGAATAAAGCTACGTCCCGTTACCTGAATTGAGATATATAACATTCTTATGTTTGTTTAATCAGTACTTATATTAATCTATATAATGTTTTTTTTTTTCATTCCATTTGTAAGTATTGCGAATTTCTCAAAACTACACATGTTTTCGTAAATACATGTATGTATTGTTTTTTGTGAATAAGGAATTGTAGTGACACTAAATAAATTTGTTAGTCTGGTTTACCCGTTTGTTATTAGTGGTCAAGCGGGCCGTTGAACTGTTGCTCCTTATTTAGCATATAAGAGCGTAGACGAACGACCGAAACAGGGCTTCTTACTCCGCGAAATGAGCACGGCGGAACATGTTTTATACTTTAAGAAGGTTTTCACAAAAAAAAAAGGAAAATAAACTTTTTAGAGACCGGTATAGGTAAACGTACTTACTACTCCTTTAATAATGTCGTGAGTTTCGCGACATCATAGCCAGTGCAGTCCTGACCGTTTAGATGCAGTTCAGAAATAGACCACGGAAGCGTCCGACCGACCCGTTTGGTATTTGTTCAACGTTGACCTAAAACAGTGTTCGCTTATACTCGTTTGTTATTCGCGTGGCCGACTACCCTGCTGTTAATATCATCTGAACCGTATTACGACATACGAACTCGCCACAGCAAGTTAATTAAACATAATGAGGTTATTTCTTTACGTTTAAAAGAAATGTGAATGGTTCCAGTGATGATTTCAGTAAGTACCTTTTTGAAGCGCAAAGTAAATCGCTTTGTTTGTGGTCGAAAAATAAAAATGTGTATGAATTTTTGAACGTTATAAAAGATAGGTATACGGATCTTGTTGTTTATTATTTATTACTAGCGTACACGGCGGACGTTGTCCTGCTCTGATAATAAAAAAAATATAGACAAATTATATACCTAACTCTTCCTCATAAATCACTCTATCTACTGGTGAATTCCGCGTGAAAATCCGTTGAGTAGTTTTTGAGTATATCGCGAACAGACAGACAGACAGACGCGGTGGGGGACTTTGTTTTATACTATGTAAAGATAATGATAGTTTTCTTCTTAAAACAATCTATTAAAATAGATTGGTTAAATTAATTATTATAACAACGTTGTTAATCACGTTTGTCGTTTTTATATTATACCTATATTACCTGTAATGTATTTTTGGTATTTATTATTATTTTATGTACAAATGGAGAAATATAAAACCACACCGCATGTCCCATTTTTCCACGGCAAGAGAAAACACATTGCTGAACGCGTGCGTAGTGCTTATAAAAATTTCTTAGGCTTTAATAACTTTACACTAAATGAAGCTATCGTGATATTTTTTTCTTTAGACAAGAACTTAGTAATAGTTCTAGCGTGATGTTTGCACAGCGGCAGATCTGTCATTCTATTTATTTATATATCGAAAATATTGTTGGAAATGGTGAAAAAAAAAACCATTACAGTTATAAAATTCTAAATTCAAAAAAATAAGCTTCCCATGCTAATCATATGGGAAATTGAAATTTACCATGCGGCATATCTTAATATTAATATTAAGGGCTGTGGCTTGCATAGGATTTTTTTTCCATCATTTCCAACAATATTTTTTTTAATCAGTCTAGTATACAAGTTAACTAGCCGATAACCGACCCTAAATAAATTGTAATTTAAAATTTTTACAAAGTTTTAATGAAAATATGTACCCTAGAACCACCTACGATTTTTTTACATCGAATGGTTAAAATCCTATGCCCTCAATATGCTCCTATGCTACTCAATAGTTTTGACAGTATTTAGCTTCAAATAACTGTATTTATGGATATATAACACTTACTTTCAAGTTTAATATGTTATTCTTTTTACTTTTGCTAAAAGAAACATTCCACAAAGGTATGGTAAAATATATAAAAAATAGGTTTTCAGTAGATCGACCTATTGTAGTGTCATCGTCACCCGGCATTTTGCCAGTGCTTGCAGAACCAAAACACGCGTCTAAAATGACGAACGAATGGAAGGGGGTCATCAAATCGTCATGTACTCATGACAGCCTCTAACGTCAGTGCACAGACAAAAGCTTAAATATTGGCGAATTTATATCTACCAAAGTTTGCGATTCAGTTATTAGTTTATGTAGTGATTTATATAGTAAACAGAAGATTTTACGACTCGGATCTCCGTTTACTGCATCGAGAATTCTCGTAACTGTCTCGTGTTTCAACCAAACAAATAGTAATTTGATCATTTTAATATGTATATATAAAAAATAAATTGACCTTGTACAGAAAACGCTGTAGGAAACTGCAATTCCGCACACGAATACTGAAATTTGTCACATAAATACCCATGTTACGCAAATGATTTCTTAGTGTATTTTGTAGTAAAATATCCTCAGAGCAGATAAAGTGGCCAACCATATCTTTATCGCCTTTGAGATAATATAGAATGTTACTGTCGAATTACATACGTAATTTAATGGCAGTATAACGTGTTGTTTTTAAATCATTTTATAAAGTTGACGGATCACACAGACTGAACTATGTTTTAAAGTGTATATATTGAAACTTCTTGTTTCAACCAAACAAATAGTAATTTGATCATTTTAATATGTATATATAAAAAAATAATTGACCTTGTACAGAAAACGTTGTAGGAAAGTGCAATTCCGCACACGAATACTGAAAATTTTTCACATAAATACACATGTTACGCGAATAATTTCCTTTAATGAATTTTGTAGTAAAATGTCCTCAGACTGTGTTGGTATGAATAGATAAACTAAAGTGGCCAACCATATCTTTATCGCCTTTGAGATAATATAGAATGTTACTGTCGAATTACATACGTAATTTAATGGCAGTATAACGTGTTGTTTTTAAATCATTTTATAAAGTTGACGGATCACACAGACTGAACTATGTTTTAAAGTGTATATATTGAAACTTCTGGAAATCGCTAAAACAAATTGCTTCAAAAAAGCATATGTTTATAGAGAACATAAAATTGATCTATATCAGTTTCCGATCGTACGGATTATCTGCGGCTTTATCATCAAATATAAAACTTTGGAATGTAAATGTATGTATTCGGTTCGTTTGTTTGTGTGGGTTTTCTCTTTATACGGC
This sequence comes from Antheraea pernyi, assembly GCA_015888305.1. Lineage (NCBI taxonomy): Eukaryota > Metazoa > Arthropoda > Insecta > Lepidoptera > Saturniidae > Antheraea > Antheraea pernyi. The sequence continues at coordinate 13,356 of MU160982.1, forward strand.
CATAGTTACATATACTTCGGTTTTTCAGTTGTATATACAAGCTTAAATAAACGGCTATGTAATTAAAATATATATATGGGGGACAAACTAACAGGTGGGTCACCTGATGGTAAATGATCACCGCCTTCTATAGACACTAGCAACACCAGGGGAGTACATTTAAATTATTAACAATAATAAAAATATTTAATATCGTTTTATAAACGATGTTTGGCACTTTCACAAAGCTAACAGCACCGCAGCGGTAGAGGGTAGAGCATTGCCAAGGGAAAGTTATTTCCTACTGTCTCCGTGAGACAATTCAACAAGTGTTACAGTTAATTGTCTCGTGCAATTTCCGCTCGCTTGCCAATTACTATAAATTCAGAGATTAATCATTTACATCACGTGGCCCGTACGTTTGTCTCGTTCATCTTCGAGATCATCTACTGCTCACAAAAATGTTCTCGCACTAATCTAAAGCAAAAGTGAAAATACTAAGTATACAGACTTTTTTAAATCATTTTAATCACTTTTTTAATAATCCATAATTAATATATCTTGTTAAAAAAAACCACACCCTAAAAAGGTTTTTTATTGTAGCACCGCAAAATGACTGCACTTTGTCTGATGGTAAGCACAGTAGAATCCAAAAACAATGGCAGGCACAGAGGGAAACACTGCATCGCCGGTCGCCGCTGTCATGCCGGCCTAAAGTTAAGCCTAAAGTTTACTTAGAACCGCCGAAAAAGATCTTAATCTTAATTTTAATATTGTTCAAAGTATGGGTAGTTGGTTGAACCATCTGGCATGTAAATGCAAAGTTTTATTTTCCATAATTTATACAATACATACTCTTTGGGCGTGTAAGGGGTGTCGAATAACATCATAAGACTTGAGACACCCAAGCCAAACTCACCTGCACGTGGTTCACCCTGCTGAATAACGAACGAGGCAATGGCGAAAGCGGGGTGGTAGGGTTTCACAGCCTGATTGGGTCGCAACCACCATGTATATGGGGCGGAAAAGCCCGTAATAGTGATTCGTTTCTGCGGGTCGCGTTTTGGGATCAACCTGTGCATATCCAGCTTTTTGCAGGTCGGCATGATAGTGAGGACCGGCGATGAATAGTGTGTCACTCGGTGATCGCCATTGTTTTTGGATTGTACTGCGCTTACCATCAGCCATAGTGCAGTCATTTTGCCGTGCTACAGTAAAAAAAACTGTCATTCAATCTGATGTTAAAAACTACCATGAGGTCTACGGATTGGACAGTTCCTGGTAAAACAGCTTCTAACATCTGATACTTAACATGGCTCATACAAAACCAATAAAAACAAAATAAATCAAAAGCCGCTCAATAGTCGCATACTGGCGTATGTAAAGTGTTTTGAATCGTAAATACGCCTGATTTATATCTATTCCGTTAAATTTTATCACATGTTTTAGTAAAATTGTTACAACACAGCAACAGCTGTTACAACAACTGCTTACAGGGTCGTGATAGTTTTATCATTTCCAGTAATATTACATTGACTTATTTATTTTGAACTTTAAGTGCGTGCATCAGAGTTGTATATAGCTAAAATCGGTACATTAATACCTGCTTAGTCACTTATTAAAATATAAACTGTATATAACAGCTTCTGCGACGAACTAAAATATATTTAATAATTTATGTTCAGAGATTTGCGTCACTACACACGCTTCTACTCAGAGTACCTAAACCTTTTTTTGTTTTGTTGTTTTTTATAAATTAACATTGCTTATTTTCATTATTTTCTTCTATATATATTGGTATATGTATATTACCTAATATTAATGAATTTGTTACGGAAATAGTAACACATTAAATCCATTTGCTACTCTCGAGAGATATCAATTAGTGTTTACTAAAAGTAGTAATTTCATTGCAAGAACAAAAAGAACTGTATTACAGTATGAATTTAGTTCTATAATGTGCAGTTACTATTGCAAATTAGACAGAGTATCAATCTCTTCATGTGGATCTTGCAATGTTACGTCTTAATATAACTTATAATAAAAGCTTAAGATTAAATTATATTCAGTTTAATATGAAGACAGCCTAGTCATGTAACTCTAAGAAAATGCCCTACCACCATGCCATACTCTCAGCAGTTTTTCCTTCATCAAAAGCTCAGATTCATTATAGGGTTAGGAATCATGTGGAGCCATGTGGCCTCTAGTGTATTACTACTGAGCCACCATCATTTCACTCTTAAACGTTAATTTATATTTATATACAAATAAATAAGTACTAGATACAATTATGACAAAAAGAAAAAGGTAACCCGGATTAGAGCATTTTAATATTAATTATGTTTTGAATGATAATTCCACTTTATTAGCGTTTAAAAAAGTCTAATTAAACATACGGTGTTATTACAAAAAAGTTAAATACATATTGAACCCTGGCTTTAAAAAGGTCTCATATTAAATGTACCGCGGTCGCTGATTGGTCTCCATCTTGCTTTTTTGTCTCGCTTTGGTTATGTTAGGTTAGACTTGTGAAAAAGGATAACGCGAACTTGCCTCGGGTGAGCGCGGTGCATTTATTAGAAAATCTTTTTAAACCAAGTACTTAATACGTATTTACCTTTTTTGTAATAACACGGATATAATTTAGAGTCTTTTTTAATGTTATTATATGTATATTTAGAATAAATATAGATCGGTGGCATGGCGTCGCAGCGCAGCCAGAAGGCGATAATATATTTTTGAGGGAAATATTATCAACACGTGTAGAAATGTTTATTATGTCTCCAGATCGACTATAATGTCTCTAATAATGCTTATTGCGTAAGAGTCTTTTTATTTTTTCGATGTTACGTGACTTTTATTTAGATTTATCGTTATGTGAATTCGCATAGTTGGCATTCAATGAAAATTAAGTGGTAGCTAAATTTTCTGAGACTTTCTATTACATATTTCGATAGTGATCTCATATTTCTTTAAGGGCTCTTTAAAATTTATTACTAACGTAATTAATTCATTTGTTCTCATAAAAACATGCTTTCAAAATATATAGATATTATTTATTTTAAGAAAAAATAAAAATAAGATTCACAGGTGCAATAAAACTCTTTCAATAATTCTTAATGAAGATGACCAGGATAGAGAAATAATATAATAATATTAATAATAAATAATAGATTATTAAATAAAAATATTCACATGTATATAAGTGTCAATATTCTTATTTTTTCAATATCTCTATGGTATGTTGCAAAAACCTATGTATGGAATCTAGTAAAATTAGATTAGATATAATAAATTTCAATAAAGTGTATGCCTGACGAATTATTTCAAGTGTACTAAAGAATTACTCAAAATTGCCTTCGTGTTTTTTCATGAAACTTAGAATAGATTAAGGTTCTAGACCGTTAATTGTGTTCAGAATAAAGGCACGATACTTTTGAACGTTACCGAACCGTGTCATAAATTATTTGCTTACGAATCTGTCATTTGTCAAAGATATTTAAATGCGAGACGTTAGTAAGACTTACGGATAACATGGTTTTACTTCATAACAAATTTAGATTAATTTTCGCCGAAGTATTTGGACCTCCAAATAGTGAGTGAGAAACGATCTACAAGGATACATGTGAAATGGTAAGACTCTTCGTTTTATGGTTGTTTTGTTGTAGACTTTGTCTATGATAACCGTACACTTTAGTACATTATTGTTTCGCAATACTTTTGTTTTTATAAATGCATTCTTTATCACAATATTTGTTTTATGTAACAATTTCCACTCATAAACGCTCATAAACATGGAAAAAACTAGTTTCTATCTTCTCCATAAAATGGCATTGTCTTCTCATTTATGGTTCATACTCAAATAGTACACCAGGGAATCAGTCATGTGAACCGTATGTTAACAAGATACACAACTGTTAAGCAGCGTAGTCGTAAACTCGCTAGTTCCATTTGGCATGATGAACTCGTGTGCATATTTTCGTGGGTACATTGTTGTTGTGTTGCCATTTATGTGGGCGCTGATTGCGTAACGGATGTAACTCGGCTAGGGTTATCATATTAGGTTATTATAACGGAATTATTTGAACGGATAGTGTTTTTTTTTTATACGATTGCTATTGTCAAATACTTATTTATATTATTATAACTATGTATTCTATGACCATATTTGTATAAAACTTGCATACTAGGATTGGAAAAGTTACAGAGTTGTAAGAGGATCGGTAGGAAATTTGTAAGTTACGGTAATTTTATTTACAGCGTTCTTAATCATAACATAGGTACTGTTGGGCAACGCGGCAACCCTAAACGCAGCTATCACATTGTATGTACGTTTATCGCGATTGGTAGAAGTGGTATATTTTTACAGCTGCAATTCGACATATAGGCCCATGCTGAATAGCTTTAACTGTACACGGACGATAAACAGACGGCCGCCATTGCCGACTCGCTGAAAACATCCTTTTACGTCATCAGCCCGCTATGGATTCTACTTTGAACTATTCTGTTGCGATGTTATTATAGATATTATCTTAGTTTGGTTATAAATTTTCTAATCACATATTGTTTTGAAAACATATGAGTTATACGTGGTATAATTTCTTATCGAATGTATGAAGTCACCTTCTATATAAATAAAATGGTAAGGATCGACCGTTGTCTGCGCATCATTCAAAATGTACTGAATAGATTTCAACATTGATATACAAAAACCTAAGATGCACATTTAACGTCTCACAGCCGGCACACAAAAATGACTACATAATTTTGGATTATGCAGCCATTTTAAATAATTTCGCGTCGCTTGCGTCCTTGTAAAAACAACTTTAAAACATTCAGGTAAGGTTGAATTTGCAAAATCATAAGTTACTCGCATAACTATAACCACATATGTATATCGGGGAGTTTATGCGGACGGCTTTGCGCGGTACTTATATTCGCGACTGTGCTTCTTTGGTTTTTAAAAGTCAAAGGATTTCAATGATTTTTTTATGTATTCACTTGTTAGACAAATAGGTTTTGGAAAAAATCATGATGTATTCATTTTATATAAAGTTTCAATAAAACTATTATTTCAGCAAAGAATATTTCCTTTCCGTGGAAAAATAGAGCAAGCGGAGTGATACTTGTTTTTTTTTTCCTACACAGGATTTTTGTTTTTTTACTGTGGTTTTTTTCCTAAATAATGGCAATACAATAAACGTAGTAGACGAATTTGCGAGTATCAGTTAGCGAATCATAAATACTCCAATCAGAAATGTATTTTCTGTTCAAAAATTTAAATTTTAACAATGTTAATATTAAATTTCATCATTACCAATACTTTTCCTGTGAGTTCTTCTTCTTGAGAATTATTTATTGTGCTCATTGGCAGGCAAGATGTAGCTACTCTTTATGTGCTCTAAATAACGTACTCTTTTTACATTTACTTGATAGGTTTATTAAAACTATTATTTCAGCAAAGAATATTTCGTTTCCGTGGAAAAATAGAGCAAGCGGAGTGATACTTGTTTTTTTTCCTACACAGAATTTTTGGTTTTTTGTTTGTGGTTTTTTTTCCTAAATAATGTCAATACAATAAATGTAGTAGACAAATTTGCGAATATCAGTTAGCGAATCATAAATGCTCCAATCAGAAATGTATTTTGTGTTCAAAAATTTAAATTTTAACAATTGTAATATTAAATTTCATCATTACCAATGCTTTTCCTGTGAGTTCTTCTACTTCTTCTTGAGAATTATTTATTGTGCTCATTGGCAGGCAAGATGTAGCTACTCTTTATGTGCTCTAAATAACGTACTCTTTTTACATTTACTTGATAGGTTTATAGACAATTACGGAGCTGAATATGTAAAAAAATAATATCAGTTTGTTATAATCACCTATATCATATATATTAATACGTAAAGCCTAAACTTTGTGTCCCTTTTTGAGAGAAATGCGTGAACTGATGAACGATTTTATATAAAATGCATTAGAAGTACATTAAATTAATTAAAATATGCATTACTCACACTACTGCTTCAATTTTACACAACATATACACACATGTAAATAAAAAAGGCATTTTGACATCTGTCAATAAAGGACTTCAAAAAAGGTTGTGAAGGAGGTTGCTATGCTCGACTGTATGTATTATTTTACTCTTACGTTCCAATTACCCTTTTTCATTCTACATTCAACAATGATATAAACCCTAATAAAATTCAAACTTAAAAAAATCAATGAACTATGGTCGAATGTCGACCACTGAGCACCCAATAGTATACCTAGATGCTTAAAGAGTCACTATAGAAGATAAGATGAATATGTCTTTATCATATAGGTGATCCAGTTTCCGAACAGGAAACATTAAAGAATTGTAATTATACACTTTTGGTTCAATTTTGTGCGTACGTAATGGAATATAACCATCAATTACCGTTTCAAATAAACACCTTGCCAATTGTTGAATTTTGTTGAAATGTATTTATTCCGCTGCTTATCATTCTGAACAGTGCAGTGAGTCACCGTTGGGAAGGGAGTTATTTATTGTAAGTATTATACTGCAGGATGAGAACTTAAGTGTTGCTATAACAATTCGATTTGTGGACCGTATAATGTAAGGAATAATTATATATAGGTAACTGGTCGCCCTTGTTAGCACGGATGTACTATTTAAGAAAATGAGACAAAATTTTTCCTTTACTGTACGACAATGTAATAAAATTAAATGGCAACTCGGCTACTGAACATTAATCTGTCAATTATGTCAATATTTTTGAAAATCCCCCTACTTTTTCATAATTTTATATGGGGATGCTATAACCAAAAATTTTTCATTTTTTCGTACGATTTTTCAAACATTTTTTTTTTAATTTTCTGCTGACAATTATAAATACAACAAGTAAGAATTAACTAAAAATGTGCATCTGTTGGGAAGTGATACGCTTGCATACATTCGGCAATTGATTTTAGTTTATATAAAAGAAATAGACTTTGAAATTGCATTCGACATGGCAATAGTATCCGACGAAATCATGAGCACTATACACCAGCTGTAATGTAATACTCGCCGTATCAGCCGACGTACATTCAGACCAATCAAACGTGGTAGTAAGGTGTATATTATAGAAGGGGTCTGTAACACCAAAGATATTATGATTCATGGTTATATGTTCATGGTTCCCTTTTATTTTGTCGTGTTTTGGGATCACCTACGGTAATTGCAATAGGTGGTAGAGCTACGCTGAAGCTATTACTGGTTTCAGCATTAATAGGTCGGCTCGCCCGGGGTAGTACCACCCTCTCACAGAAAACCGACGTGAAGTAACATTGCTTGCATTCTTGCGTTTCGTTCGGTCAGTGAGAGCGCCAGAGGACCACCTCCCCCCTCCCCACTTTCCCAACCCCTCTCCCCCAAACACAAGCTGGCAACGTATTGGTGATTCTCCTGATGTTGCTAGTGTCTATGGACGGTGGTGATCACTTAACGTCACGTGACCCGCCTGTTCGTTTGCCTCCTATGATGTAAAAAAAAAAGTCACGTAAGATGTACGAATTTTATCCTAAACAGTATAAAGGTTTGCAACATATCAAAAATTAACCTTGAATAAAAGCAGTCTCGTTTGGGTTAGTTTTAGTTGCAGTAAACACCTAATATTCAGTGAATTACATGCGCATGTGCTGCTTCAGTTACGTAAAGAATAGACCAGTGTTCAAGGTAACATTAATAAAAACAGTCTTTATTCTTGTGTGAAAGCCAACAAACAGTTTGTTGTTCTCGGAAAGTCATGTCAGTTATCAGTTGATCTTTAAAAAAAAACAGGAGTGTACAGTAGAGTGTCTGGTGACGGAATGGGGTCACCGGCTACAGAACTCTCGCTTTCGAGAGGTGTCCCACAAATCATATTTAGACTATGGAGAATTGTCACTATTGCGGTGCGTCTTGGAATAGACATTAATAAACGCGTTTGATACGCGGGACAACTGCCCGTTCCACTTTATGGTCTTGTAAGTGGTTTTCTAGTTAATTAATGTTTTAATTTTTTTCTATCACTACATATTATAAAACAAGGTCCTCTGTCGCGACTGTATGTCTTTTTGCGATAAACTCAAAAACTACTCTACGGATTGCCATGCGGTTTTCACTAGTAGATAACATGATTCATGGGGAAGGTCTAGGTATATAATTTGTCAAGTGTTTTTCTTTTATTATGAGGTCAGGATAAAGTCCGCCGAGCCCACTAGTATTTTATAAAATTAATGCACCAGAAGCTGCCTGTAATTCAATATATTAACTGTATATATGAGGTTTTTTTTTTTAATAATACAGGTACATATTTACAAATACGGTAACGGTGGTGCTTGAATTTAAGTGTTTTATTCAATTGGGGTTCCACTTTATGGCCTGGTAAGTGTTTTCTAGTTAATTAATATTTTTATAATTTTTCCTTTTAGTTTATAATATTAATTAATGCACCAGAAACTATCTGTAATTCAATATATTAACTGTACATATTAGATTTTTTTTAAATAATACAGGTACATTTTTACAAATACGGTAACGGTGATGCTTGAATTTAAGTGTTTTATTCAATTGGGATCTCTTTCAATCCAAATTCCTCCTTATCCTTTAATCCTAAAACATAATTTTCGATTATATCCTAAAACAACTCACTATAATCAACCCATTAAATGCAATGACCGTGGATTGGACGAGTTGATATTTACTAAGATTGTGTAGTAATCATTAATACAAAAAAATATAGCATTATGACAAAGCCGCTATGTATACGAGTTGATAAACAAAGCCACGTGGGTGGAGACAGGTGCCTGCGCCCACGCATCGCATAGGGCCGTGTGCACACCTGACGTCAGCTTCACAGCCTCCCGATGACGTGAGGCGGAACCTACGGCTTAATATCCGGCTCAATTGTCAAAACATGTGAATAAAACATATATTTTTGCATATACTATGATAATTATGCCTGGATTGACTTGAAAGAAATGTTTTCTTATTGTATATAATAGTCATTTAAATTTATCGTACTGATAAAGATGAATAAAGGGTGACAAATTACCACACTATAATTCTGTGACACATCAAATTTTTTTAATAATCATTTTCTGATCACTTTCTGTAATCCTAAGAAAAGTAAAGGAATGTGTACAATCATCAGATATGTATTATTTTTAAAAAGTTTCTAGAATAACTTTTGGGTTGTAAGGTGTGTCAAATAACATCTAACACTTGAGACATCCAAGCCAACCTCACCTGCACGTGGTGCACCCTGCTGAATAACGAACGAGGCAATGGCGAAAGCGGGGTGGTAGGGTTTTACAGCCTGACTGGGTCGCAACCACTATGTATAAGGCGAAAAAGCCCGTCATAGTGATTCGCTTCTACGGGTCGCGTTTCGGGATCAGCCTGTGTATATCCAACGCTTCGCAGGTCGGCATGACAGCGGCGACCGGCGATGGATAGTGTGTCACTCGGTGGTCGCCATTGTTTTTGGATAGTACTGTGCTTACCATCTGGCACAGTGAATTCATTTTGCCGTGCTACTATATAAAAAAAAATTTGGGCCAAGACAAAATATCTATCTAGCAATAACTTCATGTGCGGGGCCAAATATGTTACGAGGAAGTGTGTACTGTAGTCCAGTGGATGTTCAATGATGTAGTGCATCTGTAAATTTTACTTATGAAATAAACGGTGAGGCGTGAACAGCATTCCGCCACATATGCCATCGTCAGTACGCGTACGCTGAGTACGCTGACATCTTGATTGACGTATTCGTACTACGTTACGCTACCGCATTACGCGTGGAGCCGATATGTGATAAAACAAAATTAAAGTCTTCTTTTCGCTTGATTTTATTATTGTGTTATTTTTGCTAACCTAATGTACTTTAAAGGAATTTTATATCAATGATTATTTAATCAGATTTCGATTTAATATTTAAATACTTAAGTATACTTCATAAAAATTACTCCGTGTGTATTGTACTCGATTATAATATTAAAGTTAACACCAATGTGAAAGTTTAGCGCCATCTAGTGGCGGGTTATAGTAGACAATTAAATGGTGGTAGAGCCACGCTGAAGCTATTACTGGTTTCAGCTCGAATGGGTCGGCTCGCCCGGGGTAGTACCCTCTCATAGAAAACCGACGCGAAGTAACAGTGCTTGCATTGTTGCGTTTCGTTCGGTCAGTGAGAGCGCCGGAGACCCACCTCCCCTCCCCTCTCCTCTCCACTTCCCTCTCGCTCCCTCCCCTAACCCTTCCCCCCCAAAAAATGGCAACGCACTTGCGACTCCTCTGGTGTAGTACCCTCTCATAGAAAACCGACGCGAAGTAACAGTGCTTGCATTGTTGCGTTTCGTTCGGTCAGTGAGAGCGCCGGAGACCCACCTCCCCTCCCCTCTCCTCTCCCTCTCCCTGTCTCTCTCCCTCCCTATCTCCCTCTCCCTCCCTCTCCCTCCCTCCCCCAACCCTTCCTCCCCAAAGAGTGGCAACGCACTTGCGACTCCTCTGGTGTTGTTAGTGTCCATGGATGGTGGTGATCACTTAACATCTGGTGACCCACCTGTTCGTTTGCCACCTATGACATAAAAAAAAGACAGCGTTAAAAATATTTTTACATTAAACATTACAGGTGTACCAATTTTAATGATGCTTTAAATGCTGTTGGAGTTTGTCGATCGCGATACCAACATTATATCTCAAATTCTTATGATATAAACTATTGGAACAATAATTTTCAAACTCCTAAGAGATTATTTCTATACGTAAGCTATTTACGAATTCAAGGTTGAGAAAGTAAGATAACTTCTAGGCAAGGTCTTAGCAGACTCGAAAAGTATAAAGCTAGTGGAGCTTACGTACGTTCGAACCAGTAACTTAGTTTTAACCGGTTTAGGCCAGATCATAGGTGCCTTTTAATATACTATTGTATTGGATATTTCATTTCTTGGAATTCACTAAGGGGTCATTCAAGTATTACCTAAGCACTGATGGGGAAGGGGCTGGGCCTTGATTTGCTTATTTTTGATGACTGGGTTTGGGGGTTCTGGATGGTGTTTACGTCAGCAATATTTATTTACTGAATTAGAACAGATTTGAATATACTTATATAAATGTTTACGTACTTATGGGGGGGAGGGGGGAGGTTAAGAACATTGCTTACTTTTGCTGACCGGGAGGTGGAGGAGGAGGAGGAGGAGGTGGCTAAAAATGACAACAATTCTGCTTACGTAATACTGGAATAGCCCCTAACCAACTACACTTAAAGACAATGTATATAAACAATGTACTCTAGAGGATAATATGTCTTGGGATAATGCTATGATTTTTTGGGTGACTGGAACATTAAATAGCATATGAATGGCAATGTATATTACGACTCAACAGAAGTGTAAAAAACATCCGAACATCTATAAGTATAGACTACAAACTTACTTTCGTGTTTTCGCGTAAACATAACAGTTTAAAATAATAACATCTGTTTGATGTTGTCTAAATTGCTAATTTGAAAAAAAAAACATGAAATATAAAATTATTTTTAATATGTACAAATTCATTTAACTAGTTATATGACTGGGTTATACATCATTGTGCTTCGCGATAGATTCTCAACTCGATGGTGGTAGCTAGCCAGGTAACATAGAAAAAGCCCTACCTACCACCATGTAGTAGTCCGGTGAAGCTGTCAAGACCTTGCTAGGTCAATAGAGTAGTCAGCACGAAAAAAAAACCTACCACCGTGCTATGGTTTCATAACTTCGCCAAAAGCTCCAGACTCAGTCGCAAAGATTAGAACCTACTTCGATCAACGCAGTGTCCGAATACGTTATAAATTCAGCCATCAGCACGACACGGTTTAACGGTGGTAGAGCTACGCTGATGCTATTAATGGCTTCAGCATGAATGGGTCGGCTCGACCGGGTTAGTACCACCCTCTCACAGAAAACCGACGTGAAGTAACAGTGCTTGCATTGTTGCGTTTCGTTCGGTCAGTGAGAGTGCCGGAAGACCACCTCCCCTTCCCCCTTCCCTTACTCCACCTCTCCCCCAAGACAGGTTGGCAACGCACTTGCGACTCCCCTGGTGTTGTAAGTGTCTATGGACGGTGGTGATCACTTAACATCAGGTGACCCACCTGTCCGTTTGCCTCCTATGCTATAAAAACAAAACACGAAGTAACAATTTTAATTGCCGGTTAATTTTTAGAGTCCTTGAAACAGACAATGTCTATTCGTAATGCTTAGACACGTTTAATTAATATTAGTAATTCTTTATGTGATTACGACGAGTAAATCATATTTACAGTATTTGAAAATTATATTCCACAGAGAAAAATCTTTTCTAGAAACCGAATGATTACACGTTAAGACTGATTGACTAAGCGAGAGCGGTGTCATGTGTACCAAATTATACATTCTTATGGCGTGGGAGGCCACGACTTGAGACAAATTGTGTGTTACGCTGCCACAGTAAAAAAACGAATTGCATTCTTGTATTTTATGGCAGATTACAAAAATATTCTTTAAAATAAAAATAAAATATAAACAATTATTATTCGTATTACATCCAGTTTTTTTATGTTGGATTTTAATCGTGCTATTATTTTAATAGAAATTTAAAACGCTGATATTATTTCTTATAATCACTTCTGGGGTTTCATATATTAAAAGTTTTATCATAAGTGTACTCACACATCAGCAAACAGAAAGCAAGCAAACAAAGCAAGAAACGAAACTTTAGTGATGTTTTGAAGTACTTAAAAAAATATTCCAAAACGCATACTCGGAGCATTCATCATTTTATTACTTGAATGGATATAAACAATCGTAAAAATATAAGAGATATCAATAAAATGCATCAGCTCATATTGTTACTTAAGACTAGAGTAGACATTTTGAATTCTTGAATGTTTCGTATCGTATCATCATTTAATAATATCCAATATACGCAATGATATATCAATTAGTAAATGGCCTTTAGTACACCTGCCACTGTAAATCTCGGTAAAACGGTTTGTTCCTAATGAATCATCATTGGGCACGTGCGCGTTTTTGTTTACATGATTGCGTTCTGTAACACCTCCGTAAAATGCGTAACGGTCTTATACCTTTCTCGTTAATTTAATTTAGCCCATCGATTGGGACTATTTATGATGTGCATTGGATGTATGAATTATAATAAATACGCGAGGTTCGTGAAGTGTACAATTAGTCTATTGAAAAGTTACGTTTAAGGTTGCATTTTTCAGAGGACGCAATTTTATATTTTGATGTTTTTTTTTTCGAACTGACTACGCTATTTACCAAGCAAGGTCTAAACAGCTTCACCGGACTACTAAGAGGACGCTTTTTTTTTATTTTTTTTCGAACTGACTACGCTATTTGCCAAGCAAGGTCTTAACAGCGTCACCGGACTACTAAGGCGAGCGCTTAAGGCACTCAGCCGATTTTATTTTGACAACTAGCTCAAGGGAGCTCGAGCCCTACCTCGGCTTTGGCTGTTGCCTGATACATGCATTTTTTTAATTTTTTTTTTGTGTAGTCTAAGCTTAATTTCAAGTTTGTGAGGTCGGCAACCTTCTCCCTCGGCCGCCATCTTGGAAAAAGGGGTGTAAAGGGTTTTCGCTCTGTATGTCGTAAACTAGCAACACTACAGAAACTTTTATATGTCATAATTTGTAGCAAATTAAATAGTCTACAACTTTTTTCCTATTACTTTCTTTTGGGCGTTCTACCATAAGAGCTTTTAATAAAATGACATAAGAGCAAAAGAATAAAATTGCGTCATCTGAAAAACGCACGTACCTAGAAAATGTAACATTTCAATGGACTAAACGTAGTTTGAGAATTAAAAAATAAAACTGATTTAAGCTCAAGGGAGATCGAGCTCTACCTCGGCTTTGGCTGTTGCCTGATACATACATTTTTTTGATGTGTAGGCGGTTAGTCTAAGCTTAATTTCAAGTTTTTGGGGTCGCTACTTTTGTCTCTCGGCCGCCATCTTGGAAAAAGGGGTGTAAAGGGTTTTCGCTTTGTATGTCGTAAACTAGCAACACTACAGAAACTTTTATATGTCATAATTTGTAGCAAATTAAATAGTCTACAACTTTTTTCCTATTACTTTCTTTTGGGCGTTCTACCATAAGAGCTTTTAATAAAATGACATAAGAGCAAAAGAATAAAATTGCGTCATCTGAAAAACGCACGTACCTAGAAAATGTAACATTTCAATGGACTAAACGTAGTTTGAGAATTAAAAAATAAAACTGATTTAATTCAATCGCTTTAATAAACAAATACGGTATTCTGACTTCATCCTGGATTTGGACTAAATCGTATACAATACAAATTTACTGTATTACGGACATCAATCGATCAGTTATTATAAGTTTCCTAATAAATACACAGATATTATGTTTTTGATGTTTGGATTTTGTTTACCTTACTTTTAGTTTTATATTGTTCATGAGTCACTGACAGATGTTTTATTTTCGGCTCGTATTTTCTTTTGCTCGTATATTTAATTTTACGAGAGTTTTAAACATTACATAATATTCCATCTTTCTTCGCTTATGGTAACTGTTAAAACATATCCCATAATGTTCATATCATGAGTGTTTTTTTAAACTATATAAGAAATCTTCTATTGATTGTTTTTTGTTGTACCTAAAAACGTTTGCTTGTTTGAATTGATTATTGTTTCATGAAATCTTTACTGTTGCGACTTAAAATACGACTCGTCTCTAGTCACTCGTGTAAACACGTTCAAGGACGTCGAACAATTAGGTCGAAGTAAATGATCATAAAGATAATATCGTAGTCAGATGGAACGCCTCCTCTTTGTGTACGCTTTTTAGTGTTCCTAGTGTACAGTGTCGTTTGGAAGGAATAAATCAGTCTTAGATGTTATTTGACACCCCTTACACCCCTCCTTCATCCATAAATTACGTCACAGATATTTAAAACCCATCTCTCGTACAGGTAGGATAACTTTTGTGTTACTTCTCTCCCGTAGTCTCTCCAAGGCGCGATATTGTAAATAGCAAGCGTCAAATTTGTTTTGTTACTTTAGAAGTTTATACTTGTGACGTCATCAAGTTTATGACCCGTCCCCTTCTTGTTAGACTTTGTAATTCCTCTCTGCGCTTATGACGTAATTAGGGGATGACCTGTTTATTATTATCATATATGTTAATACGTGAAGCCTAAACTTTATATCGCTTTTTAACGGAACTGGGCGAACGGATGAAAGTGAAATTTGGCATAGTTAAAGTTTATATGGAGGAGAAGTGCAGAAAGCTATTTTATATAAAATGTATTAGAAGTACATTAAATTAATTAAAATATGCATTACTCACACTACTGCTTCAATTTTACACAACATATTTTACACATGTAAATAAAAAAGACATCAATAAAGGTCTTCAAAAAAGGTTGTGAAGGAGGTTGCTATGCTCGACTTTATGTATTATTTTACTCTTACGTTTCAATATCCCTTTTTCATTCTACATTCAACAATGATATTAACCCTAATAACATTGAAGCTTTAAAAAAATCAATGAACTATGGTCGAATGTCGACCACTGGGCGCCCACTAGTATTTACTTTAAACTTCACGCTTCTACGAATTTTGTTTAAATAACTTTTAGCATGAATTAAACTCAATTTTAAAATTTATTATAATCGTGAACATATTGGTCTATCTAAAAGGTTAACTATTGATATTCAATATATGTCTAATAAAATTATGTTATTTAGATACCTAACGATAAATTTATATATAATCCAAAGGTCATATTGGAATAGGCTGAAAGACGTGGTTATCGCATGTGAAATGTAAAAGGTTCTTAAATCTTTAAAGTATCGATTGATTGATCAGAATTAAAAAAATAATCTTTTCATTAACAGAGAGCCGTTCGTCGTGCGGCGGAGGTGGCGGCTCGGAGGGGCGCACGTCGTGGCGCGTTACGCTGGACCACGACTTGGTGGAGACACTGAGCGCCATATACCCGGAGTGGTTCAAGCCGCAACACCGCCGGGATCGTAGCCGCGCTGCATCGCCGGCCTCGTCCGCCTCGCCGCCCCGTACGCCGGCCACTCCACCCTCGGACGACACGTTAAGGTTCTATATTTCACCAAAACTAATATGTGTTCATTTAACATGTTTTACTATCCCACTACTAATTATAACATAACTTTTCCTAAAGCATACACCATTCACGTAGAGACCAGTCAGCCGGTATGATCGGACCGCGATCATGACGTAACCGATCGCCGCGGATGTAGGAGTCACGATCGAGTGATCCATGGGTTGGCACTCGGTTCGGAAGTCTGCCATTCCGAAGAGCGAGAATTATGTTATTTAAATACCTAACGATAAATCTATATATAATCCAAAGATCATATTGGAATAGGCTGAAATACGTGGTTATCGTATGTGAAATGTAAAAGGTTCTTAAATCCTTAAAGTATCGATTGATTGATCAGAGTTAAAAAAAAAAATCTTTTCATTAACAGAGAGCCGTTCGTCGTGCGGCGGAGGTGGCGGCTCGGAGGGGCGCACGTCGTGGCGCGTTACGCTGGACCACGACTTGGTGGAGACACTGAGCGCCATATACCCGGAGTGGTTCAAGCCGCAACACCGCCGGGATCGTAGCCGCGCTGCATCGCCGGCCTCGTCCGCCTCGCCGCCCCGTACGCCGGCCACTCCACCCTCGGACGACACGTTAAGGTTCTATATTTCACCAAAACTAATATGTGTTCATTTAACATGTTTTACTTCCCACTACTAATTATAACATAACTTTTCCTAAAGCATACACCATTCGCGTAGAGACCAGTCAGCCGGTCTGATCGGACCGCGATCATCACGTAACCGATCGCCGCTGATGTAGGAGTGACGATCGAGTGATCCATGGGTTGGCACTCGGTTCGGAAGTCTGCCATTCCGAAGAGCGAGCGCTCGATGGATCCGCGTCGACCGGAGCGAATCTATCAGTCTATGTGCATGACGAGCGTCATCGAGATCGATTATGCGACCCTGCATTTCATAAGGTGTATATTATTAACTTTCATATATGGTACAGTTATATACTTATTATTACTTCCATAGAGCATTCGGTAATCTGTTTATATTAGATATATTTTTGTAAAACTTTCAATTATTTATACTAGCGATATTAATTCTTCAAAGACGCGACTTTAGATTATATCAATTAATATAGAAGCATCTTGTGGTGTTTGTACAAAACTTCCACGGAATTCCAACGTACATGAACCACCTGTAATTGAAATGTATGGAATACTTTATCATTTTTCTAATAACACCGATCCTCTTAAAATTACTAATATTTCATGTTACATTTATCTTTGCAGTTCACCACCTAAATCATTGCCATAATTCTATTACTTTTAAACAAATGTTTTTCGTAAATATGACTTTATCCTTCATATTACTATTTCCATATCCAGTTAATTTGCAAACAAAATGTTGCCTTCATTATGACTCTGGAGTTGCGGAAAAAATAAATTGTACCTTTTATAAGAGAATTTGTCAATTTAACTAACTAAATAAAGAGTACGGCGGCACTCAGGAGACCACTCTTCGGTTATAACAACTAATATGGAATGCATTCATAAGAATATATCAACATGACATTAGTGTGTAAGAGGATGGAGGAATATAGGCTTCTTCCCGAGTGAAGGTGCGGGTATAATCATAACGCCACCTCACGACGTATTGGCGAACTCAAACTCCGATAAATCTATACTTTTATACGTTCCCTGATACTGTGGTACTACAAGAACATTCTCAGGTTCACGCTTCCCGTTTCACGTTGTTTATTTTTTCACCGTCAGCCGATAGTGTTAGTGTACTTATTTATATTAATTAATATAGGAGAATTCTGGAAAATTTGTTAGTACATGATGTCACAACCAATTTTAAATGCCTTATACCCTATATATTAAAGTAGAAGACTAACACCTAGAGAATAAGACCTATAGAATAATTACTAAGATATAAGAGTGAGTGTACTATAAGGGAGTATTTTTAAATGGAGTAGAATTTGTTTGTATCATATTATGTGAGTGACGTAATGCTGACAACATCTCTTCTAAATAAAACCGCAATAGCGGTTTGCGTATAAGAATCATGAAAAATTGTCTGTTTATTTTAATTTGCAATAACTTGCATAGAACAAAATTCAACGAATCTCTATCTGTTTAGCCATTATTAATAAGCTTATAAACGTCTGAATCGAATTTCACAACTCTTTTTTAAATCTGTGGGCATATTCTCGAGCCAGTTTTTAATATATATATTTTGTTACATTAGGCAATTTATAAAACAGCTTACGATAATTACGAACTTAAAAGTAAATGAGATCGGTACAAAACAATTACCAGCTCCTTCTAAACTATCAGATATTAACTAATATAATGTAGTAGACAATTGTTTAGAATACGGATTACTATAATATAATATAAAAAGTATCAGTATCATAAATCTAAGTTTAATCATAATGAACGCAATATTGACATAACAAATTAATAATATTAAATACGGCATGTAGAATGTTAATCCTAATTGAATGAAGTCATTTCATGATAGTAATTAAATATTTTGCAAGCATTTAATTTGGTCCTATTGTGTATATATAGTCCCCTTCATCGATTTCGATGACGGCGACTCCAATACGTTTCATTTCTTTCAAACGTGGACCCTAATGTGACTAGCGAAACCAACTTTTGAAGGCCGATCACTTACAGAGCAGTAGAGCTGGTCATTCTGATTGTATGTACACGTATAAAGAGGTTTCGGTACTATCTTTTGATACTTGGCGTTTTTCGTTAGTTATTTGCAATCGGTTTTCCACAAACCTTGCAACACTTTCAAAGATGGTAGAGCGCCAAGACGAACGTTGTGTGAAGCGAGATGCTCCCAACACGTATAATCAACATTGCAAGCAAATGTCTTTTGAAATCTTTATAACGTAGATACTGACCACCGTGCTTCCGTTTACCCTTTGCCATGGTCCTATTATTTAGATAATAAATATTGTGTACTTACTTATGTATAGTTAAAAGGTTCCTGCGATCAATATTAAAATATAAAATAAACAGTGTAACATTTGAAAACTTCTTAAAGAATATTAAAGAAGATTTTCAACGTCTATTCATTAATAAATTCTTTAACTTCCAAATTATAATCTAATTTCAAATTATTAACAACTGACGATAACATAGCAGAGAGAATGTAACTCTAATGTATAGTTAACTGTGCAGTTCTGGTGCGGAGGAGATGGCCGGCCGTCAGGCAGGCAGCAGCGGCGCCAGCGAGCCGCCGAGCTCGCCACGCCTCTCCCCGCCCAAGGTGATCGTCGACGACAGCCCGCTGCAGCCGGCCATGGGCAAACATAAAGAATGTTAGTAAAACCGACACTATTTAACTAACTGTCAATGAACTTATTAACTCGAATACACGTCGACCCGTGTGAGCCGCGATAACGGTAATTAATGTTGCCCACAATTTAATTTCAATTGCACTTTCACTTTTTAGTTATAAGCACTTCCGAAACTCACTACCTGTGTTTCCAGATTGATATTATATTCGTATTTAAATTGCTTCAGTCTGATAAATTAAAATGCGAAAGGAGTTGCAGTTTTCCGGTCGTGTTAACGTCGTCGCGATGCATTGCCGATTCAATGCAAATAAAAAAGTTCTCATGACGAGTGTCAGCGGATACTGTTGTCTTTAACTCTATATTGTTGTTATGCATTATGTTTAAAATCGCTCTCCAGTCTCCACTTACAGACGACATTTTTTGATTGGTGTTTAGAAATATATATTTTACATACATCAAAAGCTAGGAGAGGCAAAACTGTTCATATTAATATTGTTTCAACTTTGGCTGCATTCGTTATTTTCAATGTGCACGCGCGAGAGAAATGTGCCGCGAGAGAGCCAAAGCGCCCAGTAACCCACAATATTCGGCCCAGTGGTAGTGAATGTTTCGTCTGTAATACGGTCGCGGCATAACACTAGTTTCCTTGTGCAGTGTTTATTTATGTTGGCTCAGCGCCAGCGTTGTCCGCCCATCGCTGGCTGTTACTCGCTTGTCTACACGCAAACAAGAATATGGGAGCTGCGATCGCCTACGCTTCTCAGCCGATTTCATCGATATAATCATTGTTTATCGATCTACGTATCGACCGCGTCGGCGCCCGTTCACGATATACTACGTCAAGTTCGTCACCTGGCGTCACGACACCATATTCATCAAGACCACATCACTTGCCGGCTATTCAATCACTACCTATTGTTATGCTTAAAAGGTAGTCCATGTTATGTTACACATGCTGAACATATTCAAAGATATCACTTATATATAGTCCCATTGCGATACTAAATATAATTAAACTGGGAAGGAAAAACATTATTATAAATAAGGAAAATTATATACGTTCTAAACACCACGTCGCTCTTGTTTGTTGTATAATAATAATCATTGTGACTGTTGTTTCTCAGCTTTGAAGGTGAAACTGTTGATGCGCCGACCCCGCAACCAGCTGGAGGCTCAAGGAATAATGCCCCGTAAGTATAATCTAAAGTAATATTTTACACAAATTTACCTTTAAGAGGTTCACAGAGTTTAGTTTCAATAATGTACACAATTTTTTTGATTTATGTAAAGTAAATTACATTGTAAATATGATTTCTGACCGCGCCCCGATTTTAACGAATTTCCTAAATTATTCTGACTTTTTACCAAATAAATCAAGATAGTATAGGATTTTATTAGAACAGTAATAATTACTTTTAGCGTTCGTTGCGAGCCGAATGCCTAGGAAACAGTCGTTCGTTGTGCGGGATGGGTGGTGATCCGACGCGCGTGGGTTAAAGAATTTTATTTACGAGCTTCGCTATGTGTAGCTCGTGAATATTTGTGACTTGCGTTAGGAGAGATAGTAATAAAAATCGTTTTACATCATTTTATTAATTTGTAATTAATCTGACACGTACAACGTATTAATAAACACTTAATACTTTCTAAAATTATACAATCATTTTCAGCGTCAAAAACACCACCTGCTTATTTTGAACAATGCAAGCAACTGGAGAGGGCAAAAACTGGAGATCTGTTGAAGGCAAAAATACAACGGAGGCCAGATCGACAGGAACTCGAACGACGACACATACTGGAACAGGTAACACTGAAAATAAGAACACAATAAATTATTTTGCTGTAGTACGGCATGTTCTTTAAAAAGTATTATAAATAAAACGATGTAATTGTTTATTTTAGGAAAGCCATGTGGACCCTAGTTTAGCGGAAAAACAGCGTATGCTGAAAAAGGCACGACTAGCTGATCAACTGAATGATCAATTGTCTCATCGACCGGGTCCACTCGAGCTCATAAAGAAAAATATACTACACACTGAGGAAACTATAGAGACCGCGGTAAAGAGTGGTGTCCTCGCATTCAAAGCAACAAGTGAAGGCGCGTCTGGGCGGCCCCAGCATCCCTCGTCGTATTGCGGTCCACCAGATGAAGTGTCACCATCACCTTCGCCTCCTTCTACTCTTTCGCCCATAAGCGTTGCTTCGCCACCCCAACATCCTGCGCCGGGAAAAGATAAAAATCGTAAAAAGAGCAAGCAAAAGCAACAACCGAAAGCACGCTTCAAATTTCACGAATATAAAGGGCCACCGAATGCACAGAAAGCCTCGTCGCCACCCGGCTCTGTGGAGACTCCATACGAGTTGCTGTTACAACAACAGCAGCTGCTACTCCAGCTGATGCTACCTGCATCGCCGGCACCCTCCTCAGCCGCCTCATGTACTTCGGACTGTTCAGATGCACTCCCGGCACCTCCTCCACCACCGCCCCCGCCCGTTCCATTTGTATCGCTCACTACAGCCGCACGTTTCGAAGACATGAAGGTGTCTGATTTACGAGCAGAGTGCAAACGTAGAAATCTTAGAGTCTCCGGACCGAAGCCACAACTTATAGATCGTTTACGGCCTTTCCTGATCGAGAAACAAGAGGACGCACCAAAATCGCCCGCCTCGATTGCTTCAGTGACGTCTCCTGACCCGAGACTTGAGCCGGAACCGCAGGAGGATATTGTACAATCGCAAAGGCGGCAGATCGAGGAGCTGGAGCGAAAATTAGAAGCGTCCCGCCAGCAATTAGAGGCTGTTCGGCGTGAAGCAGCCGGTGCGGCCGCTAGTGATCAAAGCCGGCGTTTGCTCCAAGCACACCTATGTGTGATGCAGCTGCGGGCGAAACTCGACGCCTTACAGCAATCACCGACACCTGCTCCTCCTCCGCCACAATACGTTCGATTATTCACTGTTACGCCTCCAGCGGCTGGCGGTGAAGTCCCTAGAGACGTTACACCACAGAAGACGACAAATCCCGCTTACATATTAAACGGTGTTAAGGTAGTTCCTATTGCTATCTTACCGACCGCACACTATGAACCGGAGCGTGTTGTGCCTCCACCGCCGCCGCCACCGCCACCACCACCGCCGCCCCTACCACAGTTACCCCGGGTATCAACACTGCATGACCATGCCGAAGAAAGTCAGATAATGGACGATGTTTTGGAGATCCTGGTTGAGAACGGTGAGTTGCCACCGTCAGCCGTCGGAGATGCAGTGGTCAGCCCCTCGATAGATGCCGGTTACGTGACCACTTCACAGGACACATTTACATCGAGTGACGTTTTGTCTGATGACGTTCTCGGCGACACGCACGTGCGCGATTCGCTTGCGGCGGACGAACTGCAACGGGAACTCGATGACATACAAAACGAGATCATGAGTCACGCCGACATGCACGCCGTCGGCGTCACTAACACGGCCATTGACGAGCCACCCGTTCCAGATATAGACGCAGATCTCAGTGTCGATCTTTTATCCAACGGTGACTTTCAAACCGATTTCAGTTCCGATCCGACGGCCGGTGACGACGATTTCTTGGAAAGCTTGCTTTCCGGTGACGGTGAGCGTATGGAAGATTCCCACACCGCCATGGACACGAGCGAGGATCATACTGAAAGGATGCCGATAACACCGATCACGAACGGCGACATACTGGATCACAGTCGTACCGGTTTCGAGTATATGGACGATTTATCGTTACCATCGTTTCAGCAAGACGATTCCCGCCACGATGCGTTCGAGGAGCGGCCGTGCGAGTTCGATTTAAAAGAATACGGTATAGACCTGGGGCCGAGCGTCACGATGGATAGCGACGGATATGACTACATGGACACGGAGATAATTCCTAATATGTTCGGTCGAGGGCATGTACCGCAATGTGACCCACTGCTAGGGGGAGTATTGTCCCGGCCGGCGCCGCGACCGGCTCGCAAGCACTACTCATGGGACAGGATCGAGTTCGACGCCACCTGACCTACGCTGGTCACCCTTTATCGAGGTGTCGCTCTCTGACGATGACACCGTGATACTCGATATGCTTCTCGTTCTATATGAGCGGTAATCGGTTCCGTACTTCCGAATATACCCGGTCGGTGTGTTATTAAGATTTAGATTTTATTTATTGTGTGTAAAATCACGATCGGCGGCCACCGAGTGGCGAGTCCGAACATCGTGACGCCTAGTCTCACGTCAGTGACAAGATCTTCCAGCATGGTGACTTTTTGATAAGGCCTAGAGATAAGCTTAATGCTGTGAAACACAAAGTGTTCGCAGTAACAGAAGACTATATTATATTGGTGTTTGTACTTATTGTTTTGTGCGAGATGTCTGTGTCGCTAGTTTGATATTTTAGTTTAAAAAAAAAATAAACTGTTCATTTATTTCACTAGTGGAGTGTTCAGCGCTCGGTGCCCGCGAGCGCGCCGTCATACTTGGCTCATATATATTAAGTCCATTTTATTTACTATTTATAGGCAATACCTACTTATGTATATATTGGAACTAATAATACTCAACATAGTTGTGGATTTCTGCATTCCGCCCGATGACTAAAACTTAGGGGAAATTTATCATAGGAAATGTTTTTTGAAACGCAATCGATCTGCGAGTCACCTGGTCATGTACACGTCGTATTTATATTAACATTTAAGATTGATGTTGTAACAATTAATGCGAGCTGCTTAAACGTTATCTCTGTTGCATGGATAGTGACTATTTCCTGAATCAATAAGCGACATTCCAGTCTTGTTGATGTGCATAACGTGGCACGAGAACTAATTGCCTCACGTTCTGCGACGGTTTATGTTTGTTTTTTTTTTTTTTGTCATTATATAGTTCACGTTTACGTTTAACTGAAACTTTAAGATGTTATAAGTGTCGGGAGTATGAAGCACATTCACAAGCCATCGTCATGGGTGGGACCAGCTCGGGAACAATGTTAGATATGAATTCATTTAGTTAAATTAGGGGTTCCTCACACACATACAATTATGCAAACGTTTTTTGCACTATTAAACTCTCGTTAACCCTGATACTTTTAAGTTACCTGCCGTTTAATTTTTGTTACTGTGATGGATTTAACGAAATTTACTTTATCGTATTATTATTATTATTATTTTCCTAAATCAATTATCGTAATTGTTACAACATGACATTCTTAAAAAAATTGTATCATTCCAATTTATTCTCTAAAGTGTAGGATAGGTGAGTCGTTATCAATAAGTTGTTATTATTTTTATTTAAACTCCTAATACTGTATAAAGTGAATTTAAAATTTATCACTCGAAAGAACTTCAAAGTGTGTTTGCATAATTGTTTTGTGTGTGTTTATTTATAATGTATTTATTGTCTACTCCTTTAAGTGTACTTAATTTTTGTTTTATGTTTATCGGTACTCTCGTGTGAGTGGTTTTTCACTAATACTGTTGGTTAATTGTGTATTATTGTCACAGGTTATTTTTACCTAAACTTCACCAGCGTATGAATACAATGAAACGAAATATATTAATTGAAAATATATTGCCATTTTTTGCATTTATGTTTAATTTTGTAATAAATGTCGCTACAACGATTGATTAAGGCTTTATTGCCCCCTGCGTGTGCCAATACTATCTTCAACATTTTTTTTAAATATATAGATTGTACTTTAACTAAAACCTAGTGATATTTTCATAAGTGTCTGATATAATATAAATATTATAGAATTTCCTATTAATTTTTGAACGCTCATGTGCTGACTAACATGGTTACCTTTAAAAAGAAAATGGAGTTATTTTATAATCCAACTCCACATTGGAAGGGCTCGGGAAGCCTGACATTTAAATTTAAATTGAAATATAGGCCTCTCCTAATTACTATGCCTGTAATCAGCTATTACTTCAAGCAATGGTGCAGTATTTTAAAATTAAGATTGAAGTATACAACACTATATATTGCAAAATATTTTTTTTTAACAAATTTCTTTTATACTACTAGAACAATAACAATTAAAAGAAAACTCATGTTAGTTTGATACAGGGCATAGGCAAATTCTAATTTGCTTTATATTTTAAGTTATAATTCCATTATCTTATTATAATGAATCTATAATCTAGACTTAAATATTTAAAGAAAATAATATTTGCTCATTATCAAAATTTTTAAACATTAGCCAAATTGTACATGTGTACGCAGTGACATATAAAAACCCAAGACGCACAGTCTCGAATAAAAGTAACGCTCAAAATCGGCAGCAAAAACTCCCCAATATACATACGTGGTTATAGTTATTTGATAAACTTACACAACCTTACCAGCAAATTCAACCTTACCAGAATGAGATAAAGTTGTTTTTACAAGGACGCAAGCGACGCGAAACTATTTAAAATGACTGCATAATCCAAAATTATGCACTCATTTTTGTGTGTCGGCTGTGAGATGTTAAGTGTGCATTTTGGGTTTTTGTATATCAATGTGCGTATGATAGAGATGATGTTACTCTATGAGTGTTTCTCGTCTCATTTTATTTTGGGTCACTGGGAAAATTGATTGAAACTTCAAGATTATTTGGTATAATAATTAAATAACAATATATATATTAAGCACAGTTTTTTTTATGTTGATACATATATATATAAACAAATTAATCTGTATTACGTTCGTATGGAGTTTTATAATATTTAAACAGTGACTTCTTTCACTGGCCTAGTTTAGCTTTGTGTTCACTCTTGTTACAGAGTTTAGTGTAAAAGTATTGAATGAGATACTAAGTGAGATTAATATTTGATAAATCAAACAATCAACATATTGTTATAGTCGTTGTAATTATTTTAGGAGAGTTTTTTAATATTTGTTTCTAAACTAGTTAATAATAAATTGATAACACGCTATTTATAAAATAATACAAAGCTCTCTGCAGTATGTAAGTTAACTTACCCGTCAGCTGGCTTCGTTGTATGCTTCCATATTGTGTAATTCAAATGAATACATAACGTTTTTTTTACGCTAATATGTAAATAAATATTAGTTATTTAATTAAAGAGAGCAGAGCCAAGTATTCGTTATAATGGTAATTTGTAATGATGTGATAATATAACAGAAGTCAGATTTGTATGTAACTGGATAGTTTTATACCTTGCCCTTTATTGAAGCCTTGTAAATATTTACCAAGCCTTTATCACTAAGGAAAGAATGTTGATTAAAAAGTTTTTGAGATAAATATTGTTTCATTCGAAAATATCCTCAGACAGATAATAAATCCCAAATACTAGATGAAAGGTTAGACACCCGCTGTATTCTAGGATATGACACTTCATGGTCACATTTAACACATAGAATGATAATATCAAAACAAATACTAATAGACAACAAAGAGACCTTAAATAAACTTTGTTCTAAGAATAACAAAGGTAATATAACTTGAATAAACCTAGGTTGAATGACCTGTGACAAAACCTGCGAGCGGCGATCGAGAATGTATAACTGTCGATAATAAAACGGACATTAAACCCTTTTGTTCGTTCAAACTTCGAAAAATTATCCTATGTTAGCTGGTTGGCTTCACTTTCACTTCACCCGACATTCATTCATTGACACAGAGCTTTAACATAGACGCTTAGAGGATTGGATATAATTTTTCTATATTTCTAGATAATTAGGTCAGATATTAAACACCAATTTTAGGTCCAAAAGGACATACAATATAGCCGTACTATTCCGATATGTTCAATAATTCGGCACCCTACGCTTTTTTCTACACAATCCAATAATCAGACGCCCCCTGGATTTCAATAGTGCCGATTTATGAGGCTACTGTACTCTACAGGAACATATCTCAGGTTCAGGTTTCCACCGTCAGCCGATAATGTTACCATTTTGAATCGGTAAATATAACGAAATTTCAAAAAATGTTATTACATTGGGGCTTGACCCTGCGGACAACGAATTGACATTCCAGCGATCAAACCTCTCGATTACCACAACTCCAAACCACCAGCTGGTATATCTATTGAATTTTTTTTAAATGAGTGGAAGAATGTGACTGACTTTATTTTCAGATAAATGGTATAATAGCATAATAATGTCTATAATTAAGTATAATAATAGAAGTAGGAACTTTAGTACGAAGTCCAGGGGAAAGGCCATTCTGAAGAGTTGTTTAACCTCATTCCACCTTCTTTCCACTACATGGGCTAGTACGCGTCTCCACAGATCCTGCTGGTTTCTACCATCGCGGCAAGAACGAAGACGTTCGAAAGCTCTTATCTTTGTCGTATTGTGAAGATGTGGAATCGCCTCCCACCTCCCTTACTCTTATAACATGGGGTCCTTCAAACGAGGCGTGAAGAGGCACTTCGGCAGGCCAGCATGATAGCGATGATTGCCGTTGCTATTTGACACCGACAATCGCCGTTATTTATGGACTGTACTGTACTCTCCATCAGATACGGCAGTCGTTTTGTCGAACCAGTTTAAAAAAAAGCGAGACGGACAAGCGATGACACTGAAGCGAGTTAAAATAAATGCGGGTGCCTGGACGTGCGATAGTAGATGTCATTTACGCAAATCGCTAACTTTGCAAAAAATACAGACGTGCACATAAGAATTTACATAATATGGTGTTAGTTGATTTGGCGCGGTTCTGTGATAGGTTCTGAAAAAGAAAAAAGTGCCTGGGAAGTATGTACAGCTTATCTGTTCCATGTACAGTCAATAAAATATATTCACTTAAAATTTCGTTGAGACTATGGTTTTCTAAATTGTGATTTAGTAAGAAAATAATGACTGTTATTTCAAGTCTAAGATTTAGTCACCGCTCTCCGTCAGTTCATTTGAACCAATTAAGAAGTCTAGCCTTGAAGATGTTAGCATTGTACATATTCTACTCAGTAGTTCCCTTTATTATGCTGCTTATGAGATGAAACTTCTGAAGCAGAAAAAACTAAACTAGTAGACTAAAATTGCAGTAATAATAGTTTTTTAAGAGACCAGGGTTGCCAAGAATGAAAAGTATTAGTTGTTTGTATCAATTTTACGTATTCTGTGACCCCAATGCTTGTTATGTTTCAGTTAGGGATGACGATTTTTATATATAACCTAACCAAATAACATAATCCAATAAGTAGTCAAAGGAATAGATGAAAAAAAAACATGGAAATCTAGAAAATGATTATTCGAAATTAGGTCTGATTTATTTTTGGGATTTTATTTGTATAAAAAAATTTACTAATCCTTGTTTTATCATTTTTAATTTTAATAAGGTAATAAAAAATGTATAAATCCATTTAATTATGCAAAACAAAACAAAAGAGAACGGATGTTTTAAATATATATTTTTTTTGTTTGAAACGTATATAAAGTTGAACATTTTGTTATTTGTAGTAAGCAAACTATATTCAGCCACAATTTTTTTTTTTTTTTAATATTATTCCATAATTTTTGTTTGTGTCCGTTATAGTATATTAAATATAAGTTGCTCTACAGTACTATTTTTAATTTTTAAATCTCTTCATGTTCATTTTGCTTATTAAATGTGGATTCTGAAGCCTAAAGTAGAAACCTAGAAGTAATTTAAAAATCCATAAATCTATAGTTAATATCTCCTTTTATTTGTTGAGGAAATATGAACGGAATTGAGGACATAAAGTCATCTATCGTGTTTATGAATAATTAAACAAACAATGTCTCATGTTTGAGTAAGTCGAGCTAATTGTAAATTATTTTATGCCTTTATGTTTATCTAAATAAAAAAAATCTAGACACGAATTTTTAGAGACAAATCGATACTTAAAGGTCTATGAATGAATATATCGATTAATCGACTCAAATTGACATCTTTAGTCTCAGTGCCTCTCTAACAATTTGAAGATATAAAAAAACGAGTGAGAGATTTCAAGATTGCCGTAAATACATTTTTGATACAAATAAATTATCCTAGGGAAGTTTTATGATCACGTAATGACCGCTTTCATATAGAGAATCCTAGTTTCTAATATCACCGCCAATAAATAATTAGTTATGATATTTGGCGAAACCTTGATTTTCGCGTTATCGTTGATAGATAATGGTGCTGTATTATTCCTATTAGTCTACTATATAATTACATTGTCTGATCTCGAATGCGACTACCTAAACGCACAGGAATGTTGCGATAAGCTTAACTACTGGTTATTGCCCAAGTACATAGCCCATAGTTTTGTTACATTATTGTTATTGCTTCACGGTCAAGTTATATTGGTGTTGTTGAATTTACCCATGTTTATATGGCTTACATTCGAGTATTTCACGATACCTCGAGGTAATTTGGGTGTCTACGATCCCGCTGAAATACACAATCGTGGTCAATTAAGGAAACATTTACGAGATGTTATGATCTACATTGGGTATTACCTTATATTTTTCTTTATTTATCTTTACTGTTTCATACTAGCACTGCTGAAGGGTAATCCAATATCGACGTCCGACGATCAGATCGTAACGGAAATTTAAACATGTCTGAGAAATCTGGTGAAGATATGAACGTTGAAAGCAATGATAGCAGTGATAGTCAAAGTGTATCATCATATGAAGAGACAGTATGCCAAAAGTTGTCATTGGCAGAGAATTTGTTGGCATATTTAGAGAAACGTGAATTACTAAGAGATACTGAACATATTGAATGTCATAATAGCTTAAAAGAGAATGTGATGTCTAATTATGTTATAGTAAAACAAATTATTAGCCATTTATCATGGCAGGACAAAATGATATGCAGAAGTGTATGTACAATGTGGAACTCAGTTGTACAAACTTTGGAAAAGGAGCAACAGAGTCCAGAAGATTTTGCTTTGGAGATACCTATCACAGCTTTGAAAAACGGTGTGAGGTTCAAGAAATCTGGTGAATTTCTGACTAAACCAACAGCTGTGTTGACATTCGCTAACATGTTAGGCTTTATTGTCACAAGTAAATGCGAAGTTATAGAGCCAAATCAATGTACTCCTTCTTGTGAATATGATCATTGTTGTAAGTCACTCTTGTGCTTGGTTATTATCTATCTATACTAATATTATAAAGAAGTTTGTGAGTTTGTGACGTTGTAAGGGGTAATCTCAGGAACTACTAAACCGATTTTGTAAATTCTTTTATCAATAGAAAGCCACATTATTTGTAAGTGTCATAGGCTATATATCATCACGCTAAGACCAATAGGAGCGGAGCAACAATGAAAAATGTTTTAAAATTGGGGCTTCTTTTCCTTTTGAGAGATTCCGCTGCGTCTTAGCCCAAAATAACTATTTCATGCTACGAAGTCATGGACAGAAGCTATTAACTAATTATATTATCTATAGTAATATTATAAATAGGTAACCTTTGTGAGGTTGTAGGGGGTAACATCTGGGGAGTCCGAGAAAAAATGGAGGAACGAAAATGTTTCTTATGAACGATGAGAAATATATGATTGAGTTCTAGAAAAAAGTTGTAGCTTGATAATGTCTATTAACGCCCAAGGAAGTGGGCACGAGTTGGCTAGTATACAAATAAAATTAAAATGTCTGTTGTTTATCCAGGTAACATATGAAACTTCTGAACTGATTTTTATGAGACTTACTAACAGATTGAGGATATTTGAGAGCATTATGTAGACTATATACACGTAAATATATCATAAAGTACCGTTTACCGTAACGGCTAAACAGGAACATTAAAATGTTACAAAGGTGGCTTACAATTGGACAAAGGTTCATAGGAGTTATGTAGTAATGATAAAATTAATTTACAGAAAGCAGACATATATAGAATTATACCCAACTTGCTTTTCAGTTGAAAAGCTATATGTTTGTGTTGATTTATACTTCATAGCTAGCTCTAGATCTATGAATGTTACTAGGGGTTTTATCATGCCACTTAAGTTTATTTAACCTACCATGCTTTATTTACTGCTCTATCAAGAGTAGTAAATAATATGATTGTTGATTAATATTATGTTTTTCACTATACATACATTTTGATTGTGGTTTTATTAACTTGGTCTGTTTGCATCCAGTAAGTTTTATTTATCAATTCTATTATCCTTGGGCATTTTAAGAGTTTAAAGAATATTTTATCATAAACTAATGGCAGGGTACACTCAATTTCCAAGTTGATTACATTTTTTTATTATTTCAAAGGACAAATGAGGGTTAAGATGTATTAGAAAGAACTGTAGTATTTATAGAATATTGTATTACATTTATGGGCCCTGCTGGAGATTTTTTTTTGAAGTGGAAAATTTCACATGTGTTTTACATTATGTATTTGTAAACTAAATAAATATCTAATATTTACACAGACACCAAAATAAGTAACACTTTCTTTTCATTTCATACTAATTATATGTGGACTATTCCAACTGCACCACGTGTGACTTATCTTACATGGTTACATACCTGATTGTTTAGTTCAGCAGTTCTATACCACTGTGTCGCGATCCACTAGTGTGACACAAACAAGTGTCAAGTGTGTCGCAATATTTACAAACTGTTTTTCATTTGAGAATTTGTAATGAGAATGTTAGTGTATCACTGAGTAAAGAGTGCTCGCCTTAGTAGTCCGGTGAAGCTGTGCTGTGAAGACTTTGCTAGGTCAATGGCATAGTCAGTTCGAGAAAAAAAGAGTAAAAAGGTTGAGAACCGCTTGTTTAGTTTGTGTTAAATTATTCTACAGTATAGTTGTGGTATATAATATTAACTATTACTTCCGAGATTATTGCCAGAAAGCTGAATAAAAATTATAATACTTGTAATATCTTTTGCAGTAATCGATGTAGTGCAACAAAATATTGTGGCTCCCAAAGACTGTATGTTGACAATCCGTGCTAGCTATCTATCCTTCATGCCTTTACCATCATCAGCAACATATGAGCACATGTTAACACAACAGATGTTTATAAGATCGAATCCATTTATCTCTGGAGTGGTCATACCTGCTATACCCGATGTTGAGTTTAAAGTGATCAATTTAAAATCTCTCGCTGATATGCAGAAAGACTTTTATGATATTATTGATGGAATAGCACAAACTCACATATTCAAAGGAGTATTAGTTTATGTTACAGAAAGCTACTTGTTACATTCTGTTGAAGATATTGTTTTCTTAAACTATTTTAAGGATGTGTGAGTATAATTTATTTTTATACAAGTGAATATTGACTAATATTTTGTATTATGTTTATATGTTATAGTGTTTAATATTCATAAAATAATTTTCATTGTTTATCATATTTGGGCTACCATTTAATGAAAGCTTTGATTACATTAATCTTTTACATTATCTTTACAATTTTTTACATTATTCATGTACATTAATCTTAAATGTAAATATACATTTATTTGTTATTAAAGAACCTGTAGTTTAACAGATATTGCATTGACGTTGTACTGGTTTAAAGTTTGATCGCTTCTCTGTTACCTCCGAGTTGAATATTGTAGATTTGGATACTACACAAGACAATTACTTTTGTGATACATTTTAGTGTAGTCAAAGTATATAAATATTGTTATGCCGTTACCTATGTTTACTATTACTTAAAATTCAGTGTTTGCAGGCTTTGAATTTAGAAAAGAGAATTATTTATCTAAATCTGTAAACATCTGTACTTAATAATATAATGTCTTGATATTTTTTTTCAGTCAACCGTCTGTTCCATATGCTTTCGGAGGTTGCATTGTAGAGGATACAATGTCTGATTCAAGTAATATAAATACTATAGTCAATAACACCAACAGTGGTAAGGACTTTGTCAGTGAAAATTTAATAACTATTGGCCTATTCACTGTACCGAAGAATACAAATGGGTGTAACTTTGACATGTACTCTTTGATTTTGGAATCATCTGACTGGACTAAAGCAAAGATAGAGAAGACGATCAATGAGGTGATTGGTAGATAAATTTCATACAATTTATATATTACACAAACGCAGGGATGCCAGCTATTATTTAGAAAAAATAATTAAAATATGTCACACTAATTTTTGCTCGCGGTTTCGCTCGTGTTTTTTTTTTCTTCTTATCTGCAGACTCGGTCTGCACCATTTTTTTGCTATAGTTTTATTTAATATGCAAGTTAAAAACGTATTTGTGAGCAACTATTGGGTAGTTTTTTTTTTTAAATATATATATATTTATTTAACTGTTTTAGACGTTATTGCCTTTATGGCGGTTTCATTCCGGTCCCCTATCGCCATCTTTAAGTTATAATCCACAATATGCCGCGCCGGAGCGTCCATAGCCCGATGGATGAACCTACTAACTGCGTCATCAGTCACGTCGGTATAGTAGACACAGGTGTGAGTGTGTCTGAATATTGCCACTATAGCATGTGAAACACTATCGTGGATTTGCTGTGATGTCGCTCGTGTTAATGTTGGTTTAACACATCTCTCGGGAATAGTACATTTTTTCGAGTAGTTCGGTGAAGCTGTTAAGACCTTGCCAGGTCAATAGCGAAGTCAGTTCGAAAAAAAAAGTACATTTTTACGGCGATGAAAGTACCCTTTCTGTACGTCCACTATATCTTTCTGTTCTATACATATAAGTAATAAGAATGTAAATCTAACGTATCTGTACTTTTCATTTATCGTGCCAAAAAAAAACTGCAAAAGTACTGGGTCCACAATAAAACCACACTAATAAAATCATAAAGCATGTCTTCGAGAATAGCTTAGTCTTTGTTATATTAAAATCGGTCCACTCGTATCAAAAGTTATTGTAATTTTAATGACGACGCAGTATAAGTACGAGGGAAAGTAGATAAGTAAATGGACTTAATACATTCAGGTGACTTTATCAATCACTGTTTTTTACATAAGGTTCCACGCGGACAAAGTCGCGGGCATAATTAGTAAAACATAAAATCCACTACATGGCATTCCAAGAATCCGGCAAACTTCGGTCAACAATAACTAGATAAAGGGTCGACGCGAAAAATACGTCTCGGTAAATAAGAGCTCACTTGAAACGTGTGCCCTTATTTTGTTTAGTTTGTTTGAAACACAGCCAATGTAAGCCCGTTTCACATGCCGCAGTGTATTCAAAAGATGCAAAAATAATACCCGAAAAGCAATTTAACGGCCGGAATATCTTACTTTTTATTACTTTACTCGTTTTATCATAAGTATTAGATAATATTTTGAACATTTGTGACTTTATTACAAGGTGTTATGGTTGTAATTAGGTTGAACTTAAAACAGTTTTTCTCCTTTTCTTAGTAAACAAATAGCACATAAAACACATAAGTACATTTACGCGGACGGCTTTTAGCTTCGATTTGTACGTGACCCTTTATCTAGTTATTGTTGATCGAAGCCGGCAAAACTCTATAATATTTTTGTTTATTATTTCAGTTCGCCAAGCGAGTGCCCCATTTTGAACACAGCGTTGCACTAAAGTTGTCTTGTGTCGGTCGTGACCAGAAGCACGAAATCGAACAAGATTACTTTCGTGCTGTGTTCCCGAGGACTCGATTGATCGGTTGCTATGGTAACGGCGAGTTAGGTATCAACCATCCAGTTAAGCCACCGACGGTAAACACTAATCTAATTAAGAGGCACAAACGTGATCCAGGACCCCAGTTCGGGATCATGTATTCGTACTCATCGGTTTTCGTTTATATCGGTTGGGGTAAAGTTTTGTCTTCGCCAGAATTGGTTTAGTTTTTTTTTCTTCTTTCAGATAAACTGGCAACATTTAACGAATTATTACGATTAATTATAACAGAACGTTTTCGAATAAATAAAAAAGAGGTTAATTCTATAACTCTTTGTTATTTTTCGATTTTCATGTTCAAAAGGGGTCATTCAAGTATTACGTAAGTACTGAGGGGTGTAGGGGGTCTTTGATTTGCTTATTTTTGATGCCACATGGCATGGGGGGTTTGGATGGTGATTACGTCAGCAATATTTATTTACTGGATTAGAACAGATTCGAATATACTTCTGTAAATGTTAACGTAATTATGGGAGAAGAGTTAAGAACATTGCTTACTTTTGCTGAACAGGGGGAGGGGGCGGCCAAAAATTACAACAATTCTGCTTACGTAAAACTTGAATGACCCCAAACAAAAATAAACATAAATGGTGATTAGGAATTGTGATTTTTTTTTTTACGTTTAATTATAATAAATAGTTTATTTCTGATTTAGTTACACTGTCTGTTAAGAATTATCCAAAGTTTTCAAGAATGTATCTAGACAAGTTTTAGTGATATTTGGTATATTGATAATTTTTCTCACTATCCGGGTCATAGAGTTATCAGCTATCGAAATATTTAATTAATCGTGACCTGCTATGTATTATCAATTACATTATTTTTTAAAGTCAGAAACACATGATTATATGCAATATATATTAAGGCGTATTGTATAAAATTATAAGGGCGTAGTCGCAGAAGAATAATTTTGAAATTGTTTTTTTTTTTTTTATAATTAAACGACTATATTGCAGTTACTTTTAAGACGACTGGATTTTATCAATTTGATCATAATGTTTGAAGGTATTATTAAAAATAGAATATGTGTATCCCGTTATCGAAAAACGTTAAAGAAAAGTACGCATCTGAATTTAATATTCACACATAAGGTAGTTCTATGAAAATTGTAATGAAAGGTCATCTTTCGAGCGAAGGAAAG
>MU160983.1:0-51798 GCA_015888305.1 Antheraea pernyi
GTTATTCGACACCCCTTACACCCCTTTAATTTAATTTTTATTTTAATTAGTGGCAACCAATCGTCTAGTCTATTATTACTGCCATTGTCGAGAAGGTAATGATTTTACAAGTTTCTTGCAATCATTACAATGAACTAACAAGATGGTGGCCATCTTTTTTACAAACTTTCCGGGGAGTTTACGTGGCAAGGCCAAATCCATTCTCCGTGGTATTATTTCCGATCCACTTCACTTTTGCACAATAACCAAACTATATTACGTAAAACACCACCAATATTACACAATATAGAGCCAAATAACACAAGATTATCAATAAAATATAAAGGCCTCTAAATAATATTCAAGATCCCCCCAAAAACGCATGAAAGCATTTTTATGGTGGTAGAGTATCGCTGAAACTATTACTGGCTTTAGCATGAATGGGTCGGCTCGCCCGGGGTAGTACCACCGTCTCATAAAAAACCGACGTGAAGTAACAGTGCTTGTATTGTTGCGTTTCGTTCGGTCAGTGAGAGCGCCGGAGGCCCACCTCCCCTCCCCTCTCCTATCCCACTCACTCCCCTAACGCTTCCCCCCGAAGGGTGGCAACGCACTTGCGACTCCTCTGGTGTTGTTAGCGTCCATGGACGGTGGTGATCACTTAACATCAGGTGACCCACCAGTTCGTTTGCCACCTATGACATAGAAAAAAAGAAAGAAAATATCGTGATGAAACTAGGAGTGTGCGATTATTCGAATTATTCGATATTAAAACGAACCGAATAATTCGAACTATTCCGATTATAAAATAATTTCATGTATGCGAATAATTCAAACTATTTTAACTAATTACATATTAATCAAATAATAAATAATGAGTATTATACAAATTAGATCAATAGATTGGTCTGTCAGTGAAAGAAATGCTAATGAAACTAGTTTGAAAATTTATAATAAATAAGGAAGTAGTTCACCATCTATGTTATAAAATTATTTAAATTTTTATGCAAAAATTGTGTAATTTTGTATCTTTTCCTATAACTTTAATAATTCCTTATTTCAAAAATATTCGAATAGTTTGAATATTCGATTCGATTGGAGCATTACTCGCACAACCACGGACCGTAATTACTTGCAATTACCAATAATATGAATACCTGGAATGCAAGCCTTTCCTGCAGACCATTACGAGAATATCCCTCGTCCTCATACTGAAATTTAGCAGTGGATGAACGGCATCCAGCACAGCAGCCTCGTCTCTGTAATCCGTGGATGAGGGCTGACAGTTCTCCAGGATTGTTCCCAGCTGTGTGCAGCGTTCCAAAGATACCGGTGTCAACTTGCATAACACATATAAACATTCTGGAAACAAACAAATAAAATAATTAAATCTAGTTAGCTTATGCTTGCGGCTTCGCTTGCGTACATTTGATCTATTCCCTGGAAACATTGATATATAAAAATCAACCATGCACAGTTTATGTCTCAAAAGCGTCCGCATAAAATGAGCGCACAATTCAGAGTCTCTCGTCACTCGCGTCTTTGGACGATTTGTACACTGCTTTGTAAAAACAACTTTAATTAATTCACATAAGGTTGACTTTGCAAAAACATAAATTTACAGTATAACTATAATTACTTAGGTATATCGGTGAGTTTTTTTGGGGACGGTATTGAGCGTTACTTTTATTCGAGACTGTGCATCTTGGGTTTTTTATATATCAATACCTGGAAACAGTACATTTTTTCTGGATGACAGGTACCCAATAATGGCAACACTGTTTTCCTGTTGTAAAAGTATTCTCATGTCGGTTATCTGAATAAAGTGTTGAAGTAAATATAAAAAAAATTCCAACTTTTGCTCGCGGCTTCGCTCACGTTTGTGTAGATTTTAGCACATTATTCCTGCAGAATGGATCCTATGTATAGTACCGTTGACAATGTGCATATGCATAATTTTACCATAATCGGTTGATTAATCATTACATAGTATAAAACAAAGTCCTCTGCCACGTCAAAACCAAACTCTACTTCTACTCTACGCCAAACTCAAAAACTACTGAACGGATTTTCTTGTGATTTTCACCAATAGATACACTGATTCACGAGGAAAGTTTAATTTTATCAAGGTATTTTATTATCAGGGCGGGACAATGTCCACCGGGTACGCTAGTTTATAACATAAATGAATAAAATGTTTGACAGTCGACCCTGAATCATTCATTCCTGTGTATAGGGTGCAACTAAAATTTTTAACATAGACATATTACCTGCATATTGTCGATGGGCACAGTTCCCAGCAAGTCGATCTGCTAACAGACTTAATATATGAGCTGTTGTCTCTGGTTGAGATTTGCACAATCGCACTAATATAAGTTTGCCGTTAGACCAACACTCCCGCGCCACCGGTTTCGTCCGAGCGACGCTCAGTAATGAAAACGCTAAATTAATAAGGCCGTCTACTGTCAATTGTCTATGGTTTGCACTGAAAAAGAAAATACAATTAACTTTTTTTTTATACTATTGGCAGCAAACGAACATGCGGGTCACCTGATGGTAAGTGATCACCACCTTCCATGGACACCTGCGACACGAGAAGAATCACAGACGCGTTGTCGGCCTTTGAGAAAGGAATAGGCTCGTTTTTTGAAAAAAGGCATATTGTATTGTTCTGGAAACGCTGCCGCTGGGAGTTCATTCCAGAGAATTGTCGTACTCGGTAAAAACGCACGTGAGAAGCGCACAGTGCACGACTTCCAACCATCAAGATGACACTGACGGAATTTCAGTCCGTGACGAGTCGTTCTGTAACGGAACTCAGCAGCAGGTATCAATCCAAAAAAACTATTAAATTATGCATAAACTTAAATGATCTATAGACGCATTTTGCGTATATTATATACTTCGCATGAGTGTGACGTCATAAATGTCACTTTGACATTTCATCAAAGTCAAATGAGGTCCAAACGTAGTTTTTGGTGGGATATTACTCTGTCATGTGGTGGCAACTATATTTTGTTCATAAACTTGTGTTATTTGACTCTATATTTTGTAATATTGGTGGCATTTTA
The DNA here is from genome assembly GCA_015888305.1 of Antheraea pernyi. Taxonomy (NCBI): domain Eukaryota; kingdom Metazoa; phylum Arthropoda; class Insecta; order Lepidoptera; family Saturniidae; genus Antheraea; species Antheraea pernyi. The sequence continues at coordinate 3,051 of MU160983.1, forward strand.
CGTAATATAGCTAGGTTATTGTGCACAAGTGAGGTGAATGATAAATAATACCATGGAGCATGAATTCTGAGATGGCACAAAAACTCCTTGCAAAGTTCTAACAAGGGGGCCACCATCTTATTAGAATATTTAAATCATCACAAGACACTTATAATATTATCTACTCGAGAATGGCAGTAATAATCTAGAATAGTGGTTGGCAAAAAGAAAAGAAAAAAAGAACTATTAAATTAGATATAAACTTAGAGATCTATAAACGCATTAACATATACTATATACTTCACACGAGTGTGAAGTCACAAATGTTAATATGACACTGACATTACATCAAAGTCGAATATGTCGCAGGTGGTTCTTAGTCTAGAAACCCCTCCTGCGGTTAACGAACCACACGGCGGAGATGGGTAGATGATGACCTCCGGCCGCCGTAGATGGGGCCTGGGCCGATCGACACGGGCATGTCCGTCGCCCTGGCAGTTTAAACTGCACAGGCCCATGTGGTGGAGGCGCATTGTGCCAATCTAACACTCACTCCCCCTTTGAGGGGTCTACCATCTTTGACCCCTCAGACCGCAGTCAGGGCCTCTTGAAGGGAAGACCCAGTGCCAGCCGGCAGTCCCTGCTCCCCCACCTAAAAAGGTATATGAAGGCACCATGGGGGTTTTAGTCCGTGCAAATCGGACATAACCCATCCTCGGCTGCCCGACGGGATGGGTATCTGTTAGGGATCTCCGCATGTATAAAAAAAAAGTATTAAATAAAATTAAGTAATGTTTCCGAGATAGGTCAAATCGACATAAACGCGTGCGAAGCGACATGGAAAAACTAATTAAATATAGATGGGTAAAGAGTACAGGTTGCTTTTATTACCTCTCAGTTATCAACACTTTCAAGACACTGACGACGTCCACATCTGATGGCAACACTGATCTCATCATAGCTGACTCTTTACTCCTGAGAAGGTCCAATTCACGCTGTTCTATCGCTGACCTTATCATCTGAAAACGCAATATAACCAACATTATAAAAATCTTATACAAGTCATTACACCATTTGAATGACGCAAAGGTCTTAAAAATGGCGGCACGACGCGAGTTACATATGGCTACGTTACTTTTCGGGCTCATTAAAACCAAAAACCCAAAATATCTGTATGACAAGTTAGAGTGGAGACAAGATAAGCACAGGTATTTTTCATGTTCTCGTACCATGACTAATCCACTATCGATACCTCTCCATAGAACTACCGCTTTCAGAGGGTCATTTAAATATGCTGCCACTCGTTGTTGGAACAACATCCCACCACCATGTCGATCCAAAAAGAGTAAACTTAGCTTTAAACTCTCATATAAGCATTATCTACTGCAACTTCAAACGCAGTAATTTAAGTGACGTATAATGTATTCACGTAGTTTTATTGTAAGACCTGTTTATTGATGTGTATTTTTTTAAATCTTTTTCCGTATACTTTTACATTTGTTATGTTTAATCCTAAATTTGTGGTTACAGCATTTATTTCTCTTTAGTATGACCAACTTTGACGTGTTACGTGTGTCTGTGTTATTTGTTTGTTCGTCTCAAATTTTGTACTAACTTTAACGTCCGTTTATCATCATATATAGGCTCCCATCGAAAATCAGCGCTGCAGTACTACTTACAGTATTGCAGATTTTTGCTGAATGGGTTCGCCAATTGTTGGACACCTATTTTTTCATTTTTAAAATGTTTTTTTTTCTGTCATAATTATTTGTGTAATTTAATTTAATTGTATGGTTGTTCAACAATAAAGTATTTCTTTCTTTCTTTCTTTTCTTTCATTTATCTCAGTTCCACTTGTAATAAATTCAGCAACAATTGAGTAAATATCCACGCCTTCTTTATGTTCTAGCGTTTATATAATGGACTAGCTGTGCCCGCCACTTCGTCCGCGTGGAACCTTATGTAAAAAAACAGAGCTTAATTCATTATACTGTGTTATACTTCAGTATAAGAAGAATATAAAATATAAGAAGATATAGAATGTATAGAATAGATTAAATTCCAAGGAATTATTTAATGTGATATCTGCGAATTTTTTATCTACGCTTGCCATTGACATGGCTGGGGATTTATTCACAGACCTCAGATGTTCAAAGGCAATTTAATTTCAGAGGAGTTTCCTCCCACCAAGATTTGTAGAATGACATTATAGTGTTAATCAAAAGGGAATGGACAGTATAGCGACACACAGCTGACCTATAATGTTCCTGTGTGCGCTACAACAATTTATGTCAGAAACCAAATGCAACAATCTAAATGATCAAGTGTCTTGGGAATGTAAAATGCACTCACATCGAATTAAGAATGCACCTGTGATGCGGAAACAACAAAGTATAAAGAAAGTATTTCATATTGCCCATCACTGCTCATTATTGTACATAGCTTATTATTTTATTACCAGACTGTCGGACCCCCCGTCCGATCATGATAGTGATTCCGACTCAGGCTCCGATATGGAGCAAGACCCTCCTGCGGACGATGGCTTCACCACCGTCACGCACTGCAAACCGCGCAATAAGCGCCTAAACTCCTCGTCCGATCCGGAAGGCACGTTGCCTTCCAAAAAGATTGTTAACGTCGATGGCACGAAAGTGCCGAAGACGACGCCAGCGCCCTCTAGACCCGCTTCGCCTCGAGCTGCGGGTTCCGCAGTTTCGGGCAAAAAGTCCCGCCCACCGCCCCCCGTTACGATCCAAGACAAAGCGTCTTGGGTCGAGATCTCTAGCTTGCTGGAAACGGCAAGCATCCCTTACACCTCCGCTGTGAATACCGCTGTAGGTATTCAGGTGAAGGTAGCTACTTCCACCGCCCATCGTAACCTCACTCGTTTCCTTCGGGACAACCAGTGGGGTTATTTCACGCACTCTCTCGAAGAGGAGCGTAAACTACGGGTAGTCATCCGTAGGGTTCCTTCAGAGGCCGCAGAGGGTCGTGAGATTGAATATCGCTTTCCCTTGATGGGTGCGATCTAGAACGACGAGAACCATGTCGTATGGGGCCCTGGTGCGCGGAGAGCGCATGCGATGAACCTCGCGAACAGGAATCTTCTGCTCTTTGAGGTCGTCAGAAATGTCGCAGGTCGGAAGTTCTGAAGGAACCCTACGGATGACTACCCGTAGTTTACGCTCCTCTTCGAGAGAGTGCGTGAAATAACCCCACTGGTTGTCCCGAAGGAAACGAATGAGGTTATGATGGGCGGTAGAAGTAGCTACCTTCACCTGAATACCTACAGCGGTATTCACAGCGGAGGTGTAAGGCTTGCCGTTTCCAGCAAGCTAGAGATCTCGACCCAAGACGCTTTGTCTTGGATCGTAACGGGGGGCGACGGGCGGAGCTTTTTCCCCGAAACTGCGGAACCCGCAGCTCGAGGCGAAGCGGGTCTAGAGGCGCTGCTGGCGTGGTCTTCGGCACTTTCGCGCCATCGACGTCAACAATCTTTTTGGAAGGCAACGTGCCTTCCGGATCGGACGAGGAGTTTAGGCGCTTACTGCGCGGTTTGCGGTGCGTGACGGTGGTGAAGCCATCATCCACAGGAGGGTCTTGCTCCGCAGGAGGGCCTTGCTCCATATCGGAGCCTGAGTCAGAATCACTAACATGATCGGACGGGTTAGGTGAGGTTATTTTCAAACGCTAATAGCTAATAATGAAATAAAAGTAAAAAATCAACTTATTTTATGTAGTTATATATTTTAAATAGAGTTATTTATGTATCATATAAAAAAGTAACAAACATAAAGTAGGAAACTGTATTCAATTTTATTTTTGGTTTTATATACTAGCTGATACCCGCGACTTCGTCTGTGTCTTTTATTATCTCAATTGTTTTGTTATATATCAAAAGGATTACGCAGCGTTTTCGACGAAAGCGCCTAGGTGGCTTGACTTTTTTTGACACTTTTATCCCGCACACTTCGCGGTTCTCAATAATATCTCGAGCCTAGGTCGTCCCCGCGCGGAGCCCTCTTGATATTATTTTCGCGATACAGTGACTCACCTACATCACTTGAACACACATATGAGATCATACATATGTATACACATACACGTACATACACGTGCAAATACATACACATGGTGGGAGGGTTTTGTTTTTTTTTCCCTCAACGAACTGAATCGAATAGTTTTAGTTCGTTTCATTCCGATATACACGTATTCATTTGTGAATCATGCAAATTCGATTGTATGGTTCACAAATGTATATATGTATGAATAGCTTAGATAGTTAGCTAGGTCAGACGCGACTTTTTCCAGGTAACAGCCCAAGCCGAGGTGCGCGTGCGCCCTTGTGTATGTTACCTAAAAAAAAACAAATCGGCTGAGTGCCTTAAGCACTCGTCTTAGTAGTCCGGTGAAGCTGTGAAGACCCTGCAGGGTCAATAGCGTAGTCAGTTCGAGAAAAAAAAAACTATCGGACTCGACGGACGCTATCCCGCCCTGATAACAAACGAAAACCTTGACAAATTATATACCTAAACATGTCTCATGAATTACTTTATCTACTGGTGAAAACCTTCTGAAGATCCGTTCAATAGTTTTTGAGTTTATCACGAACAGACAGACGGACGTGGCAGAGGACTTTGTTTTATAATATGTAGCGATATTATTCTTCATACCTGGTGTACTTACGTTTATTTTAGTAACCTAATATGATTTGTATTTGAATTGTCTATTCGCTGTCTGTAAACCTTTGCACATCTTTTTTTTTATTTCATGAGAGGCAAACGAACAGACGAGTCACCTGATGTTAAGTGATCACCCCCGTCCATAGACACTTGCAACACCAAAGGAGTCGCTAGTGCGTTGCCACCCTGTGTTTGGGGAAGGGGGAGTGGGGAAGTAGGGAGGGAGAGGGTAGATGGGTTATCCGGCGCTCTCACTGACCGAACGATACGCAACAATGCAAGCACTATTACTTCACGTCGGTTTTCTGCGATAGGGTGATACTACCCCGGACGAGCCGACCCATTCATGCTGAAGCCAGTAATAGCTTCAGCGTGGCTCTACCACCATAAATTTGATTCGTAAACTAACTACCAAAGTTGTAGTCCGGTGAAGCTGTAAAGGTCTGTCAGAATAATACCGTTATCAGTTCGAAAAAAAAACCTGCCAAAACGTTTACAAGTCAGTACGAAGGGAGACAGTTCTCTTGTTTATCTTCAACCTTCTAAAACTACCAACTGCCACGCGCTACTAAAACAGGTTTCCCTAAAGGTGTGGCAACACATATATGATGCTTCTGGTGTTGCCAGTGTATAATCATCAGATGGAAGAGACGCTAATTTGCCAATTACCATTTGTATCCCATTTTAACGGAATTGGGCGAACGGATGAACGTGAAAGTTGGCATAGTTAAAGTTTATATGGAGGAGAAGTGCAGAAAGCTATTTATTTTATATAAAATGCATTACAAGTACATTAAATTAATTAAAATATGCATTACTCACACTACTGCTTCAATTTTACAAAACATATACATACATGTAAATAAAAAAGACATTTTGACATCTGTCAATAAAGGACTTCAAAAAAGGTTGCGAAGGAGGTTGCTATGCTCGACTGTATGTATTGTTTTACTCTTACGTTCCAATTACCCTTTTTCATTCAACATTCTACAATGATATTATAACATTATATTCTTTGACAAAAGAACCCTAATAAAATTCAAACTTTAAAAAATCAATGAACTATAGTCGAATGTCGACCTCTGGGCGCCCACTAGTAAAAAATATTATGCTTATCAATATTAACCATCCATACATATCGCAGTGATGATGTCTCAGTCGATAGTGCGTTCGGACATCATGTTGATAGACGTAGGTTCGATTTTTTTTCGAACAGACTACGCTATTGACCTAGCATGGTCTTAACAGCTTCACTGGAGTACACTTAGGTTCGAATCGTTGCAACTGTGTCAGAGCTTTCGATGAAGGAGAATATAATGATGAAACCACAGCATGGTGTTTGGTTTTTTTTTTTCTAGCCAAAGGAGAACAGACGGGAGGAGGCGGCGCTTTGCCCAACTCCTCCCGCCACCGTAGCCGGACCTGAGGGGATGGGCCGGGGGGCCCATTTCCTCATTGCACAGGTCCGGCGGACGAGGGGGGGCAGCCGGTGTGTACCCGGTCTGTCCCTCTATAGGTAGAAGCCCGGCGGCCACCTTCCGCCGGGCGGACCATGGGGGCGGCTCTACAAGGTTGATTAGTTTGAACGATCCCTTGCCGCCCTCACAAAACGGTCTGTCGGTACACCGTGGGATTTTAGTCTGTGCGAGTCGGACATAACCCACCCTCTCCCCCGGGAGGGTGGCGTATCCATAAGGGATTTCCCCACGTTAAAAAGAAAAAAAAAGGGTTTTTTTCTAAACCCACTACCAGCTAGCTACCACCCTCGAGTTCTAAATCTGTCGCCAAGCACCTGTTGGTGTGTTCCCGCAACAGCACTTGAGAGTCAGTCCACCTCTAAGGTTTAGCAGGTTTACCACCTTAGACCACATTATTATTTAATATCAATTGAAATAGTAGTCAAACTCTAAAACCTATCTTCTATACCTATCTCTACCGTATAATGAGAATATAAATCGTAACTCTATCTATCTAAAGTAAAAGTAAATTAAAGTAAAAAGTATTTATTTAACAAAATGATGTTAAATGGTATAAAAATAACTGTAGATTCCCGCACTAGGAACTGAATCCTCTGTCGCGGGTAATCATTCAAAACTACATTACAAAATGTATAAACTGTTAGTGCCGTCAGTGGCTTACTTATTGGATGAAAGAGACTAATGTATGTCACTGTGTATGTCACTGAACTCCTACTAAACGGCTGGACCGATTTTAATAAAACTTTGTGTGCGTATTCAATTGGACCCGGTAGGTGGCGTTGCGGTTGACTTTTAGGGTTTTTTTTTATTATCAAGGCAGGACAACGTCCGCCAGGTCCGCTAGTATGTATATATATATATTAAGAAAACCGTTAAATTTGCGCAATATTAATAACTAAACACAAACACAACACATGGTAATCATATCTAAGTAAATAAGTGTAGGTTAATTTCATCTCATCTCTCAGTATCTAAGTAATCATCAGTATCTATCTATCATCTATCTAGATTTTTGTAGAAAAAAAAATCATTGCAGGTATCTACGAATAAGTAATAAAATACATTTAAATCGTTTTTTTTTTTATGTCTGTCTGTCTGTTCGTCTAAACACGCATCACTGCTAAAGTACTGCGTAAGAAAATCATAAAGCATATCTTCGACTAACATTAGACTTTGTTGCATTAAAGTCGGTTATTGTAATTTTAAAGACGACGCGACTTAAGTACGAGAGACAAGTAGATGGTAATTAGAATTAATACTTAATACATGATTTTTTTAGTCACTATTTTGTGCATAAAGTTCTGCGCGAACGAAGTCGCGGGCACAGCTAGCACAGTATAAAAGGAAACAACCATGAGATAACACAATAATACTACTCACTTCCAAACAAACTGATTTAAACTCGGCTCCCTTATCAGACATGGCGAGGACGAGATCTATAATGAAGGGTTCTCTCAACAATTGAGTTTTTGGCCAGGCCTTGATATGTTTCCTAACCAATTCCGGTTCAGCTGTGCCTTGAGTTATATGATAGATACACGTAGATAGGCAGCAACTCACTTCTGCCGGATTGTGCGGGGCTGTAACCATTACATTGTATAAAACAAAGTCCTCTGCCACACCTGTCTGTCTGTCTGTTCGCGATAAACTCAATAACGACTGAACAGTTATATTTGCGGTTTTCATCAGTAGATAGAGTGATTCACGAGGAAGCTTTAGGTATATAATTGGTCTACGTTTTTTTTTATTATCAGGGCGGGACAGCGTCCGCCGGGCTGCTTGTTAATTTTAAATTGAAAAATATATCTAACACCAATAAGACATTAAAAGTACAGGGTGTCTTAAAGGCACACGTTATTTTCTATTACTATTATTATTTTCTACTCCATCGAAATAATACAACAAAAAGTTTAACACTCTACCCGGCACAGTGTTAAACCCTACCACTTTTCGTCACACAAAAAGGTAGCCGATCGGAATTTCAAAGCGCCTCCCACGAGTAGTTTCATTTCAATAATAGAATAAAAACATTAAAAAACTAATTAAAGTTTCTAAATGACTCCAAAATAAGCAAAAACAAAAGAGGTTATGGTTCGCTCCATATATCTTCGTAACAAATGTTTCATCTACGTTATTGCTATACGCCTTTTTTCACTTTCTTTTCGATATTGCTTTACCTCTCACAATTGCACGGCACCGGACCATTTTTTAAATTCCTATCGATGCAAGCTTTCTCCTGATTTGCTGTATAATTCCATACATATTTTATTTATTTTTTTGCCTAAATTCCAGTTTAATACTAGTTTCGGCTCGCAGCTTAGCCCGCATTTATGTAGACAGGGAACAGTTCTTTTTCTGAATAGTATTTCCTTTTTTCTACTCCTGAGAATGCCTACGCAAAGTTTAAAGAAGACCAGTTCAGTAGTTAAAGCGTTACAAAAAAACTAACAAACTTACATTCCGATTACTAAGGATTGATTCAAATTCAATTAAATATTGATTTTTAATAATAACAATTACGTTATTCTATATTATCTTAAATCTTACCTATATCGTCTATGTCCATAGTTGTCGCTTCCGAGTCTTGAGGAGGCGGTTCCAATCTGCTATAAAGTCTTACACTGAAGTAATGACTCAAATGTGATAAAACAATTTCTAAGTCACACATTTTGCACAATCTGTAATAAAGAAAACCAATATTCGCAGATCAGAAATCAAATCGAAATTAATAATATTCATTAAGAAAGAAAAAAACAGACTTAAAATAAATGCATCAGAACATCCTTGACTATAGTTAGGTACCTATTTAGTCCTGATTTCTTCATAACCTACCAATATACATTTTTTTATCACATATTTTATAGTGCAGTATTATACTGTATATTATTGACCCATGATTCATTAAGTATTTAAATAATATTAAGTCTTATATTTATTTATTTTTCTGTTGCTTTTTCACAATTATATCTTATAATATAAGAATGATGTAATTGACTTTAATTAGGGACATACATTTCTAACAACTTTGATATATGTTATTCATTTTCATATTATGTTCCTGCTATTGATTCTTTTCGAATAAATAAATATCTCAATCAGAAAATAAAATAATCAGAAAAGAAAATAAAATAGATGAATGGTAGTTAAGTAGAAAGGTTCAATTAAAAAAAATAAAAAAAAATTATTTAACTGTAGATTCCCGCACTAGGAACTGAATCCTTTTTTTTTTTTTAAATACGTGGGGAAATCCTTTATGGATACGCCACCCTCTCGGGGGAGAGAGTGGGTTATGTCCGACTCGCACGGACTAAAACCCCACGGTGTACCGTCCGCCGCATGGTAGGGGCGGCCAGGGATCGAACCTGCTGTCTACCTGAGAAACCGCCCCTGCGGCAGCCTGGCGAGTGAACGCCAGGCTTCGTCCTACTATAGAGAGACTACAATATAGTGGGTTTTAGAGAAATTTAGTGCAAGTAAGTTGTTTCGTAACCATATCATGATTTTTGATAGACCTTCATTTGCCTGCAACGTCACATCTTTCCACGATTTGCCAGTGAATACTATAGCGGTATCGTCGGCATAGCTAATTATCTCTGAATTTTCTGATGTGTTTAAAACGTTTGCAATATCATTTAGATAAATAATAAAAAGAGTAGGGCCCAAAATACTTCCCTGCGGTACACCAAAACTTATGTCACTGGTATCACTAACAACGTCACCCACCGAAACAAATTGTTTTCTATTTCTGAGATAGCTCGAAAACCAATTCAGAGCAATGCCTCGGATTCCAATGCGTTCCAGTTTACTAAGCAGGAAGAGATGCGAAACAGTATCAAAAGCTTTAGCTATATCGAGAAAAATGCCAATACATTTCTTTTTCTTGTCAAGATGCTCCACTACTGGATGGAAAATGCATCAGGCTATCTAAGCATTCCAAACATACCACAGTTAAACAGTAAATAACACGGGACTTCCTATTTTATCGCGTTATTGAGAGCAGTCGTTAAATGGAGAGAAGAAAAATCTATATTATTTGAAGGTAAATTAAACAAAGTAAAATTATTTGGACGTTTTAGGGAGTTTTTTCGTTAAATCGAGAGACGTTAAATAGAGTTTATACTGTATAACTTTAATTCAATATACAATCATCTGTTTTATAACTTATTTAAACACAGCAAACACTAGGTAACATTAAATAATAGATATGCTATAAAGTTTTTCAATAGAAAAATAAAAATATCAGAAAATGAAAAGCGGAGTCAGAGTCACAAATTGATGTCATAAATAAGTAATATTTACTCACTTCAGTAATTGATGAACCAGTGGAGGTAGTGACTCTGCAGCAATATCAATGATGTAAGAACAGATTTTTTTCACGACTTGTCTATGATCAATACGGGTTAGGTGTATATCTCTGAAATTTTAAAAATACATACAAATACATTTAAGCATCAAAATAATTGTTAGTATACTCAGTTACAGAGCAGAGTGAACTAAGTACGAATCCTTCAACGAACCTTACATCTGTATAAATGCGAATATTAATTTATTATGCTTTCACCCCGTAACTACTCAAACCAATCCTCATGAAATTTTGCACAGACATGGTCAGAGGTTCAAATAAAAATATAGTACCCACAGTTGCTGAGGGACAAGTCAAACGTATAAAACCACAAGCCAAAACTAGTTTTATTATATACTTCTAACTAGCTAGAAGTTGAAATTCTATCACCAAGACTTTGTGTTCTGGCATCTTTAATAAAAGATGCAGTCGTCTATTGGTTTGACGGATACAATATCAATCTGATGTCCGCAGGATAGAATCTCAATACCTATCAACGAATTTTCTGGAATTCGCGTACATTTATTATTCAAATTGGTAAAACTGTCGGCTGACGGTGAAGGAATAGATCGTGAGGAAACCTGAACCTGCCAAATGTTGTTGTAGTACCACTGTATGTGGAAAAAATATAGAACTGTGGATTTCTCGGAGTCTGAAATGGCATGGTTCAAGTTAAATTGTGAACAGGCCAATGCAATTCTGTCCAGCTGGGTAAAGACTACCATATACCAGTAACAAGAGTACTGCACCTCAGGAACAGCAATCCATTAATGAAAAACCGATATAGGTTGTCTATTTCCAATTGAATTATAAACGCAATGCACCAACGCACACAAGTCATAATGACTCTGTTTTAGTTAGTCACATCTCATAATAAACGGCTATATATGTATAAGCAACTGCCCATTTGCTATAAATCTGTCAATAGTGACCACTGTTTTAGATTACACTATAACCAGAAGTTCCCAAACTTTTTCAGACCACGGCGCACTTTCAAGTTTGCTTTTTTTACCACGACGCGGCGGCCTAACTTAGCTCGCTAGAAATTAGATAGAAATGCGTACAATTACGTAGTCCGGTGAAGCTGTTAAGACCTTGCTTGGTCAATAGCGTAATCAGTTCGAAAAAAAAAAAAAAGCGTACAATTATAATAATTGGATAGGCGCAGATATTAAAATATCCATAACACGGATCTGGGGGAATTTAATGGTTACTCTGTTCATATGAATGACTAAGTACCATAACAAAATTAAGAGAAGTGCTTCACAGCGCCCCTTTTTACTTTACTCTTTATTTTTTACTTTATACAGTGGACCAGGGTGCCGCGGCGCACACTTTGGGAACCCCTGCACTATACTATATTACTATACCATACTACTATGACTCTAAAATCGAATTAATTATAGTTATCTAGCTTTAGTTTGCAGCTTTGCTTGAGTAAATGCAGATTCGATGTATGCATAGGCAACATCACTTTTTTCTAAATGATAGGTACCCTAAGTCCTTTACTGTACACCTAATAAAATGTATGCAAAGTTTTATAATGAAACGATCAGTAATTAAGGCATGAAAACGTAACAAACAAAAGAAACTCACATATGCATTCCTTATATTAGGTAGGGTTTGTAGCTATCTAATACTTATGTAAAATATTGAGGGTGAAAAATGGTAAGAAGTAGAGGTAACAAATATAAGTAGACATACTTAAACATTGCTGTAATCTGTACATACTGTCTCTCCTTCCATTGACACTGGCATAAAGTGTGCACGCACTGTGCCTTATAGTCTTCAACTGACATTTCTGTATCACAGTGCTTTATCATATTATAGGAATGTAGGGAACTCATGCATTCAGGTAAAATGTCACGCCAACTGAAAAATACAACACTATATTCCTCTCTTTGATTGACTTTTTTACTATTTCAGATACAATTATTTCAGTATTTTATTTTTCTTTTGATTTTCGAAAAGTTTGATATTGTTAATTTTTAGATACACATTTAACAAATAAAATGATAGGTTATTTTTTGTTCAAGGTAGATGAGTCTCAAAAATAGCGAATAAATATCAATGACATTTTTTTTATACTTGATAGCTTTTAGAGTTTGACCACAGCCTCATCTGATGTAATATTCAGTTTTTTTTTTTATTGTAGAACGGCAAAGTGACTGCACTGGGCCTGATGGTAAGCACAGTACAATCCAAAAACAACGGCCACCACCGAGAGATGCGCCCTCCTCCGGCGGTCGTCGTTGTCATGCCGGCCTGCGTAAATGTCTCTTCACGTTGCGCTTGAAGGACCCCATGTTATAGGAAGTGTAGTTGTAATTGTAGTTATAGTTGTGATGTAAGCTGTTAAATACACTAAATCTAGAGGACTGGCTCTCAATTGTAGCTGCCAGAACACATCAACTGGTGCTTGGTTACATATTTTTAACTGGAGAGTAGTAATTAGCCAAGAGGACTTACAAAAAGACCTAAAATTATGCAAAATTAACTATATTATAAAAAATAGTGTGTGGAGTCCCTCCGGGTGGGAGAAATGAAACTTCGTAGAGTGGAAATGAAAACAGGAAGGGGTAGAAATTGATTTTTAATGAAATCATATTGTTTCTTTAAGACATACATTATTAATGTTGCTTACAATTTACAACTGATCGCATCTATTAATTATCATATTCGAGTGGAGAAATATTCAAATCTATAATATTTACAATGAGATTATGATAACTAAAGTAAGATATGAAATGTTTGATTATTTTTCTATTTTTCTCGCTCTGTCTATTTCTATTCCTCCTCCCCAGGAGTGTTGAATGTTTAACGCAACAGTGCTTTCATACCCCCTCCATACTCCATGGTAGCGTTAAACAATTTCGAGTGGAGAAATATTCAAATCTATAATATTTACAATGAGATTATGATAACTAAAGTAGGATACGAAATGTTTTGATTATTTTTCTCGCTCCGACTATTTCTATTCCCCCTCCCTAGGAGCGTTGAACGTTTAATGTAACAGTGCTTTCATACCCCCTCCATACTCCATGGTAGCGTTAAACAATTAAGCAACCTTGTTGGAAGTCGCATTAGAAGTTTCGCTTCAATAAATCAATAATCAGATATTTTTTATTTAAACAGTCACTGATGATTAATATTATTAAATAACAACCTTATTAAATAAAATGGCACAGAAATAAAAACTTTTCTTTTTGGCCCGATAGTGGTTACTGCGCTTTTACATCTCACATATAGAAAAATGTATAACTAAAAATATATTTAATGAATTAAATAATAATAATTACATCATGTTTATATCACTGTCATCAACAATAGACTGCAAGCTCTCGTTACACCATCTAACTAAGTCCTCTGCCGGTTGCCTTGGTAACTCTAAACACAATCTACTAATGACATCCCCACAGTGGGTTAGAGATGTGGACTGCTTTCTCATCGCCTGGAGAACTATATCTATTACCTGAATGGTTCACAAAAATTTTATATAAAAGTTAGTACTACAATAGTGTCAAAACAATATCACATAAATTATTCTTGGAGAAAAAAAAATTAACACAGTATAATTTTTATTTAATAACAATGATATTCCTATATAATAAAATTCCTATGTTTATTGTAATTCACCATTACAATTTATTATATCATTTACTTTATAGATAAATAACTCATCTGTCATACATACAGCATTGCATATTCTGAAAACTAAACTTTCATTCAAAAAATCCATTTTAAAAAAGTACCAAAAGGCACATTACAGAGTCAATCACATAGAATCCTAATATTATATACGCAAATATGAATTTGTTTGTTTGTTATGCTTTCACACCTTAATTACTCAACATAATTTTGCGAGATGTGGTACCATAACTACCACATGGCACCTTTCAGTAGGTTGAAAGTGATAAATGAAACATCTGACTCCGTTTGTGTTAACTTGTTAACACTTTAGCAGCAAATTTACAAATCCCTCTTTATTGAGCTGAGCCTGTACATTTAAATGAGACAAAAATACAGCACAAGCCAATAAGAAAGATGGAAAGAACGGACAATACAAATAATCTTGGAGTTATAAACTACAAGTAACATAATAATAAACAAAATGAGTTATGTACAAATAAAATAAATGTGCAAATAATGATGTGCAGCAATAAAGAATAACGGTTTCGGTTAACGGGTTAAGATGTAGTGCACACAGAAGCATTGTCTGTCAGCTGTGTATAGCTACAATAACAAAGCAAAATTTTATATACACATTGTCAGGGGTACAGAATAGAACATATGATACTTTTCACCCAAAAAAGTACTGTTCCTGAGGAATAGATGAAGTCTACATTCATGCAAGGGAAGCCATGAAGAAAAGCTAATGGTACTTATGTATTAACATCACCAAGCTCACTGACCTCTGCCGTGGCCGGCTTACTTACTTCTTCATTCCATAAGTCTAACCTAACAATTTTCCAGCCTTGGTTCAGTTAGGTTAGACTAGTGAAACAAAGACAGCATAAACCGGCCATGGCAGCGGTCGGCGAACCAGAGGTGGTATTAATACGTAAGTATCAAGCTAATACTAGTCGCTAATAAACATATTGTGGATCCAAAATATAGTCTAGAGTAGATCATAAACCTGGAATAAGCTTATTCCTTGAAGGTATAATGTAATTCATTGTTTTTACTCTATCCACAATGTATGTAAAATAGCGTAAGCTTATTTACTAGACGCTTTACTAATGAACTACTTAATTTCTAAGACTTTTCTAATACGCGACTAAAAATAAAAAATATTGTCTTACCTTCACTTTATGACGGCAAGATGAAGTGGTTTCAGATAATCCCTTCAATATACAATCAATTAATTCACCTCCATCACCGTTTAGTATACGTCGTGGTAAATGCTTTAATATCTGTATTTAAAAAAACAATTCAAAATTAAGAAAAACTATAACATATAATATAAATAATAGAAAAACATATCTCACCTCCGATATATATTGGTCACAATAATCACGCAATTCGTCTAATTTACTGTGTACATGTCCATATTCTTTAATTTTCATGAACATATTATTTGCCTCTGCCATTCTTTAGGGATAAAACTTATCTGAACTAATAAAAATATTTTGTGCAACCGCTAAAAATTCTATCAAATTTCTGTCCACAGACTTATGTCATTTTATAGATAGATAGCTACAGTAGCATGATAGTTTACCCATATAGGGTGTCATCTAGTGGTGATAGTTAAAATAAAAGTTTACGTATACTAATAAAGATTCATACAGCCTTTTATTTAAAAAGATACGAATTTGTACGATGGCACAGTAATAACTACAACAATTTTGTTTAATATATATGTATATATGTCTCATAAAATAACAGTTGCGTTACTATGTAAATTAAAAATATGGTACCTAATGACGTTAAAACAAATTGGAAATAATAATTTACTAGAGACTAGTAATAAGTTTCAGAAATAGCACTTGTTAAAGAATATGACATATCTACTTCTTTTTTCTTCGGTATGGCATCTGCGTAAGTAGGCAATTTCGCCAACTTAAACGGAAAATAGTACTACTGTCATTCTAATTACTGCGTTAACTTAACAATACAAAAATAACAATAACTAAGGCGTTGTATCGCAAAAACTTACCTAACTAAACATCAATAATAGTTCATAAGCTAAGACGGCGGATTATTAAAGTCAACATGAATCACAATTAAAATATAAACACGCCGAACAAATCTATGAAAACAGTAAATTGATGTTCTAATCATTAGCACATAATAGTGTGTACAGTTGTTTTGTATCAGATTAAACTTAAAAACAACCAGAAATATACTGATAAAAAGCGATATTGCGCTCATAAGTTTAACAGTTTTCACTAAACTTTCTTTTGTTACTACAAAAGACAATAACGTCTATGTAGGTAATGTGGGCATAGCATAACAATTATCTTTACTATTATATAACAGAACATAAACTTTTATAAAGTAATAAGTAAATCAATATATTTAACATAGCATAACATAACATATATTTAACATTTATTAGACAAGCAACGATAATAATTTATCCAATTTCTAATTTATATTAAACTGTTTCTTTAGAATAGATACTAACAGACTAATAACTACTAATGAAATAAATAATAATCGTTCTAGTATTAATGCAGTGTAGCTGTGTTTATAAACCATAATAAAAAATATGTATTAAATTTGTTATAATATTATTCGTATTCAAATTACAAACACTTGGATTGGATTCATAGGTATATAGGCCACAATCTCCGCCAGGGGTGTTATTATTCTAACGTCTTAGTAACGTCCTATTATATATTAACGCTGGTGTTGCCAACAGTTAATCTCCAAATATTTTCTAAAAACCGAGCAATGGAACAAATGAAGACTTTAAAATGTTCTATTCTCTGATAACCCATTATAATTCTTTCACATTATTACATTGCTGCAAAGATATAAAAATATAAGTTCTATTTAAATCCAAAAAACAGATGAACAGATTAGTATTAAAAACAAAATCTGTAAAGGTCCGAAATAATCTAAAATCTAATTTCAAAATGTGAGCTAGCAACTATGTCACGGTAGTGTTTTATTTATGTGAACTTATTAGGTAGATACTTATCCTATGGGGAATCACCAGAGGTAAATTAAAAGCATGACTCATCTTTTAGGACAAAGATTCATTAAAATATATATATAATATTATATTTAAAAATTATAAATTATTTTTAAAAATATCATGTAAATTGATTTTATTTAAAAAAAGTAAGTGCGTGTAACCGTTCCTATAATACTTATTATACTATTTGTGTAACTTTATATAACGTACTTTATATAGCATACGTCATACGCGATTAAAGTAAAACTTCTTTGGCGTTATAAGAGAAACTGATAGATGGCACTACAGACAATGAAGCTTTGATTTAATTTGTTTCTTACTTATATTGAAACCAGATGGTAGCACGGTTGCGCGCTCATATATACATATTTAATTCTTTTGTATGATTTTTATTATTATTCAATTTAATATTTTTGTAGTAAAACTTTAGTAAAACTTCTTTAGGCGCGACTAGGAGGTAACTGGACGACAATGCAACGGAATTCCTTTACTGTGATATGGTGCCACGATTTTGTACCATCCGGTTTTTAAATATTTTTGATTTTGTCAATAATTAGTTTATAAACAAATTAATCAAAAATTTGTGATTTTTTAAAAATAATAAATGAGTTTGTGTAACCGTCATACGCGATTGAAGTAAAACTTCTTTGGAGTTATAAGATAGTAATCTGTTCGTACTTTTCTATATTTTATTAACTTTATAACAAAGAGTTGCTAATAATATTTCCTGTGTTGTTCCGAATTAGCTGACAATGAATGAATACAGATAATGAAGCTATATACATACCTCAACTGTTTTTGTTATAGGTATCTTTACAATTTTTTTGATGGCATCCCTACATAACGTCTTTTCGGTGACGTCATCAGTTTATGTTTAGCGAGTGAGGAGTTACGAAATGTATAAATTCCATCTTCTGCGCTAGCGTTTAGTACTATCTTGTACAGTATTGTTTTCATGAATAAGATATTTTACGTTGAATATTGTATTATCAATATTCAAATAACTTTTGTTGATAATTGAAAGTCAACGAGACGTTACGTTACTTTTGGCGGCATAGAACGAAGACACAGAAATAGATTTCTTGTGCAATAAAAAAATTCGGTGAACTAATTTGCATTAGTGGTGGCAAACTTTTATAAAATTATATTGTGAAATATAGAGATGTGTGAAATTTTCGTTGAGCGGTGATAGTGATAACGAGGTATCATTATCGGTGGATAAACTATGGAGTTGGAGAGTACGACAACTGGCGGATTGCGGTCAAGGTCCCGCTCGAAGACTCCGTTCTTGCGATCAAATTGCGATGGAGAGAATTGCATAGATGATGAGGAGCATGCGCACGACAACAATAAATCAAGCACAAAAACTCCAAAACGAAGCACACCTGTCAAGTAAGACAAACATTATTTGCGTGATAATACAGCGCTCCGTGTTATCACACCCATTTTGGAAATTCCTTTCTGGATGATACCAAACTAGATAATGCAAACCTAATCAAATTTTTGATCTTTGTTGTTTTTTTTTTGTAATTTAGAGTAAAGATTTAGGCTAAAGAGATTATTCTGATTTCATTCTAACAATTCCAATAATTAGAAAATCAATCCCACATTTATCTAATGTTTGAGCCACAGTGTATATTGACTAACCATAGATAGAATAGAAAAGATATATTCAGGAATATTTATTTTACTACTGTTTAATTTTTATTACATTAAACTTTTATCAATTGGAAATATTAAATTTGTTCAAGAGATAACACTGTATTCAATGCTAGAGAAGTATAAAAACATTGTCTCCATAATATGTATAACAATTATTTAATGGTAATATATTTATTGTATGTTCTTATCAAATTTATAAATATAATTTCTGCTTTCCATGTGAAGAGGGGTGAAACTAGCATTCTTGGTATTATTTAGTTTTAAATATATATTCGGAACCTAGAAAAATATCGGTAATAGTATTTTTTTCTTGTTTATCATGAGCTTCTAGTCTTGAATTATATTTAATATAAAAATGTAATACAATATAGATTTTTTTTTCTGCTCTGTTTTAATAGCATATAAATTTTCTTACAGCAGAAGTATTTATCTCATCTAGTAATTTAATTATAAATTTATAATTGAATCTAAGAATTATCTAAAATTAGGAAAATTTTATTCAGCACAAACCCATGAGGTTCTATTTGATTAAGTCTTTATCTATGATATATCATGAAAATACAATTCATTTGGTGCCATTACAATGATTTTATTAGACACTGTTTTTTACATTAGGTTCCACATGGACAGAATCGGGCACAGCTATTAAACGCTAAAATCCCACCAGAAACTCTTACACTCCTTATGCTATAATGTTAATAATAGCTAGATTTGAAATATTAAAGAAGATAGCAGAGATCATTAGTATATAGGTCTGTTGATATGATGTATGTATGATATGCATTGTTGTTTTCAAAAACAAATCTAGTCCCTATTATAGTTAAATGCTTTGTTTTGTAAAAATAACTACTTACTTATCTCTTTTATTCTTTTTTAATTTATTTAGAACATTTATAATAACTTACATTTTAACAATCATAATCCTAACAATTATTAATGTCAAAGTGAGTTAGTTAATTTGTTTCTTATACTTTATATCCCTAAGTACTGAATTGATAATTATGACAGTTTTTCATACACGTTAATAAGGGTTCAGAAAAGTATTTATGACACCTTTCATCCAGAAAAAACGACAGTTCTCAAGGGATATATCAAATTTACATCATCCTGGACAAAGACACTGTCAAAAGCTAGTTAATTCAAACCTGTTAGAGAGATTTTTAAGCTTTAAACCTTATTGTTTTGTAAGCTTGTTTTTCATGATTAGTGGACTGTCAACCATATGGAATAATTGTGTCTCATAAGCTCCTGACTATAATTAGCTTGAAGATATTCAATTCAATGCTAATTAACTCATAGACTGTAACAAAACTTTTTTTCCAGGTAATATTTTGAAAAAGGAATACAATGTAAACTCTTTATAACATTTTGCAAGAGGTTTGAGCATTTTATTCCTTATAAATTTAATTATTATTGTTACATGGAGGGAAGATAACAAATAAATGGTTTTGTGGTAAACCAACCATAGAAAAAAATTCATTATAATAAACAACGTTATAAATTGTTTACACTATATTTAAAACTAGCTGACCCATACCCATTTCGTTGGGCAGTAATAGGTATTATCAAGCTACAGCTTTTCTCTAGAACTCAATCATATGTCTCTCATTGTTAAGGCAGCGTTCGTAAGAAATATTTTCATTCGACCATTTTTTCTCCGACTCCCAAGATATTAACCCCTACAACCTCACAAACTTTACCTCTTTATAATATTAGTATAGATAATATAATTAGTTAATAGCTTCTGCCCGTGACTTCGTACGCGTGGAATAGTTATTCTGGGCTAAGACGCAGTGGAAGCTCTCAAAAGGAAAAAAACCCTGATTTTAAAACATTCTTCATTGTTGCTGCGCTCCTATGGGTCTTAGCGTGATGATATATAACCTATGACACTCACAAATAATGTGGCTTTCTATTGGTAAAAGAATTTTCAAAATTGGTTTGGTAGTTCCTGAGATTATCCCCTACAACGTCACAAACTCACAAACTTTACCTCTTATAATATTAGTATAGATAATTGACATAAGAATCATATTATTTTTGTCTTTTAACAATTAATTAACCAATGTTAAAAGCTATGATTAGGTAACTAGATATTGGTAGATAACTATTTACTAGTGAAAATTAAAAAGTGAAACAAAATATCTATACTATTTAGTATTCCTAATCAGTACATATCAGCACACAGCCCAAACTACAGAGGCTGGGGATATGTACATTTTTTTTTTCAAACTGACTACCCTATTGACCAAGCAAGGTCTTAACAGCTTTACCGGACTACTAAGGAGAGAGCTTAAGGCACTCAGCCGATTTTATTTTGAATGTGTAAATTTGTATGTAGGTTCCCGTAAGGAAGGGTTTTTGGGAAATTCAAACCCCCTAAGGTAGGGAATGTTTCTATGAAAATCTGTAATTTCTTACTTGGTGATTTTTTATTTATATATTGATATAAAACAAAGAGTTGATAGTAATTACTGTACACAAAACATGTGCAAAGCTGTAATAAATTGTTAGTATATGTATATATATGTATAGAACTGGAAATATAACAGACATTGATATATGACATTGTATATATGTAGTATATCGGTGTTGATATGTTATTTATATATTGTTATATTAAATAGGTTAATCATAATTTCATAAAAACTTCTCCTTTTAAACCTACCAACATTTATCTCTGCATCACCTAATGGTTGACTGGTAGAGAATGCCTTCGGCATTAAGTCCGCCATTGCATATTTAAGGCATAATGTATAAATAAATTGATAGGAATGTCCATGAAAGAAAATCAATATATGTATATTAGTTAACACATTATGGAATGCTACCATGTGAATAGTATGAATGAGATTACTCAAGGTTCTTAGTAGTAAGGACAATCTGTGTCAATGATGATATCATACTTTTATGGTATTTGATGGAAATAATGATGTCATTAATAATATTATAATTCAACATAAATAAAGTCATGATTTATGTATATATAGAAGAATAATTTCAAGAAGGTTTTTTTTTACACTTTGTGGTTTTAATATTTGACCACAATCACACCTTATATTAAATGATGACCTGATCTAAGATGGTAGACACGTCTAAAGTAGAGGAAACAGGCTCATAAGTGTAGATGGCGGAATACACCAACAGGTGCTTAGCGTCATCATTATGTTGTCGTTATACGGAGCTTCGACTCAGTTGCAAGGATACGAACCTACGCCCATCGACGATGTGTCCGAACATCCAACTAATCTATCATTGTTTCAAACCTGATGAACCTGATTCCACATTTTCATTGTCCTAGCTCCAGTAGTTTGTGCCGTGTATTATTTTTTTTTTTTTTATGTCATAGGTGGCAAACGAACAGGTGGGTCACCTGATGTTAAGTGATCACCACCATCCATGGACACTAACAACACCAGAGGAGTCGCAAGTGCGTTGCCACCCTTTGGGGGAAGGGTTAGGGGAGGGAGAGGGAGAGGAAAGAGGAGAGAGGAGGGGAGGTGGGCCTCCGGCGCTCTCACTGACCGAACGAAACGCAACAATGCAAACACTGTTACTTCACGTCGGTTTTCTACGAGAGGGTGGTACTACTCCGGGCGAGCCGACCCATTCATGCTGAAACCAGTAATAGTTTCAGCGTGGCTCTACCACCATGAAAATGTTAGTCAGTTATTCTATCATACTATACATACTAATCCTAGAAGTGTGCTACCTCTCAAGTACAGGAGCCGTTTCTTTTTTAATCTGACTACGCTATTGACCTAGCAAGGTCTTAACAGCTTCACTGGACTACCGTACAGGTGCCAGAACATACCTATAGCTAGGGTTTAGAGTAGTAGTATTTGACTAGAGAGTGGTTGTTAGCCAGGTGAGTTTAGAATTAGGTTTGACAATGATGCACTGGTTTAATCACATTGTCAACTGACTTGCTTGTAGGGACATACAAATGTTCTAGTTATTTATAGATATATTACACAATTTTATTCCATACAAATGAATGAAACTCACCACTCATTTTCTTATGACAGTACAGTTAACCAGTCATGAAAACAAATGTTAAATGATAGACAAATATATACAAAATCACATTATGGGACATCTATTTTTGTTGTGTAGATTGGGTGTACAGATTTGGTCATCAAACTGTATTCAATTCATGGAAGTTGATTAGATTTATTGATGTTTGACATAGTATGTATTCTTACATTTTATAGTCGGTATTATCAAAGTCCCTCAGAAAAAAAACATACTACATTTTTATAATGATACCTAATAATTGTATTCAAAATAATGAATGTTAGAACTTCTCCAACTTTATTTCATACCGGAAGAGGTGACTCGATTATGTTAGAACTCATTAAATTAGCCATAGTGATTATTTCGAATGAATTAGGTATATGTATAATAAATATACATTTTGACTTAGCAAATACCTCAACTCATGAATACCTAAAATACCTTTTCAATCATTATTAAACCAGAAGAATCAATTTCAATGTAGGTTCAGTAATTTTTTTAAATAATTTTTAAAAATGCCTATGCAAAGTTAACCAGGCATGTAGTTTATCCTTAATAATTCTTATTTTAATTCTCAAGAGTGTCTTGCATTGTAAGGGACAAAATTATTTCTAATTTGGTTTGATATAAAACTGTATAAAATTATGTATGAAAACACTGTAGATGAGTAAATATTCCAAAATTGTATGATTCTTTTGAATTAAAGGTATTTTTTTGCAAACTATTGTTACTGTTGATGATCACTAGGAACTCACTTAGGAACTAGATTGAATACGGTATATTCTATTTTGATCTTGACTGTTTATTATTTTTCTTATAATATAATGAAAGAACTCAAATGTACTGAACTAGCATTGTTTAGTATGTAACTAAATGTCCTTGATAAAGGTGACTTTACTCCTTATCCCTATGCTATGATTATAAACTGGTTTTTAAATGTTTTTTTTTTTACACCAAATGCATATTAAAATGTTTAATGTTAATTAATGAATATGCAATCAGTCTGAGTTAATTATGTTGGTAGATATGTGAAACTGTTTAAACATTGTTACAATTCAAGGTCGTCTGTTATGTTTACTTGGTTGATTATGCCTGTGAGAAATTTCATGTTGGTTATATATTGTATGTAAATTTTTGTGATGGCTGTATAGTTGGTGATAACTCCGAATGTGTTTTTTTTTTAAATTTCCTGTCTTGTAATTTGAAGTCATCACTCTTTTGTTTGTCAAACAATCATTTTCATTAGTATAAAACAAAGTCCTCTGCCAAGTCTGTCTGTCTGTTCGCGATAAACAAAAAAACGACTGAACGGATTTTCATGCAGTTTTCACCAGTAGATACAGTGATTCATGAGGAAGATTTATGTATATAATTTGTCGAGATTTTTTATTATCAGGGCGGGACAATGTCCGCCGGGCCCGCTAGTAGAATTTAAGTAGAAGTGGACATTACTTTATTGTGTATTGTGGACATTATTAGTACATCATTATTCTGCTGTTACTTATCAGTTGTCCATTATTTTTACTGACAATGTCAACGGTCGGCTTATGTTGTCGTAACGTGCGAACAAGCAGCGAGCATTATGTAAGAAGTTATTCGTTTGAGAGAGAAAGCGCTTCATTTAGCTCAGACTTGGTCAAGATCCGAACAACTAATATTTATTGCCGTGTCATTTTATAAATTGCAGATTTGATAGAAAACAGCAAAATAGTTGACAACAACTTATAACAACAGTTGTTATATAATTTTTATTGTAACATAAGACAACAGTAAAACTCTTTGCTCTTTGTCTATACTAATATTATAAAGAGGTAAAGTTTGTGATGTGACGTTGTAGGGGGTAATCTCAGGAACTACGGGTCCGATTTGAAAAATTCTTTCAGTGTTATATAGCTCATTTATCGAGGAAGTTTATATGCTATATATCATCACGTTTAGACCAATAGGAGCGAAGCACCACTGAAGAATGTTTCAAAATCGTTTTAGTCCTCATGAGAGCTTCCTCTGCGTGTTAGCGTTAGTCCAAAGTAACTATTCCACGTGAACGAAGTCGCGGGCAGAAGATAGTAATCCAATATCATTACAATAGCTCCTGTTACAATACAAAATTTTGCACTAATTTTTGGGAGTTTTTAAAAGTTTGACCTATCATATGGTAATACAATCACTGAATTGTTATCACTATTCGACCATAAACATAATTATTAATTACGTTTGATAGCGATCGTCTTCTTACGTAGTCATTTAAGTAAACATAAATTGAAAGATAAACTAACATGATATTATAGTTTTTGAAAGAGATAAGCTAACTTTCCATCCTTTCCCAAGACTTTCAATTCGATTCGATTTATAGTTTCGGAAATAATGATTTTAACATATGGGACGACATTTAAGACATTACGTCAATCGAACTAGAAAGTAAGTAAGGTTCTAAAATTCGTTCACCTTCGACCTATTTGTAGATACTTCTAGTAGGTGATCACTATTTTTTTTGTTGCTTATTTGTCATGTTACGTGTTTGTAAAATATTGTTGTCTTTGAAATTTGAATTTTCTTTAAAAGCTTACATACGCTTAAACATTATGACATTGCCTCACTGAGCGTGTTCTACCGTCTGTATCATGGCGAGTATCATGGCGAGTGTTCTGAAGAGTTATTTAACTTGATCCCTTCCTCTCCTTTAAATAACCGCACCACACGTGCTGGTCTTCGGAGCCACAGTTTTACGGTAAATCCTATTTGGGCACGAACTAAAAAGTTTGCAACATCTTATCTTTGCCGTACTGTGAAGCTGTGGAACAATCTCCCGGCCAGTGTGTTTCCTCCTTCCTATGACATGGGGTCCTTCAAGCGCAACGTGAAGAGATACTTACGCAGGCCGGCATGACACACTTGCGACTCCCCTGGTGTTGCAAATGTCTATGGACGGTAGTGATCACTTAACATCAGGTGTTCGTTTGCCACCAATGATATAAAAAAAAAACTGTAAATTAATAATATCATCGGAATGTATCAAGTCCATTTACTTATCTACTCTTCTCTCGTACTTAAGTCGCGTCTTCATTAAAATTACAATAACTTTTGATAAAGTGAACCGATTGTAATGTAACCAAAACTAAATGTTACTCGAGGATATGCTTTATGATCTTCTTGGTGTTTTTTTATAGTGAACGCAGTACTTCAGCAGTGATGCGTGTTCAAACAAACATTGAAATGTATTTTATTACTTATTCCAAGACACTTGCAATAATTTTTTTTACAGAAATCTAAAAAGTACAGACACATTACATTAAATTCTTACTATATGTATAGATGTTAACATCGTGTTGTTTTAATGCGATATCTGCCATCTCAATCGACCTTTGATAGCGACAGACATCATAGCCGTAATGAATATAGTACTGCCATGTGTTATTGGCCGAAGGCCTTTTTAACAAAAGTATGTTTGTAAAATAAATTGTTTATTAAAACAATAAAACTAAGCGTTGGGGTCTGTAACGGCATTTTGGCTTCACCTTTGTCGGATGAGGCCAGGATGCTGTACAGGCTAGCCAATGTAGCTATTAATAGGAGCTAACTATTGTTTTTTTTTATGTCATAGGTGGCAAACGAACAGGTGGGTCGCCTGATGTTGGTGATAAGTGATCACCACCGTCCATGGACACTAACAACACCAGACGAGTCGCAAGTGATTGTATTTGTGTAGTATTATATGCTTTCCAATACGGGTGGGTGGCATGGTCGATTTGTGACCAAACCCTTAAAAAAAAGTTAATCAACAAGGAAGACCTATTTTAGGGCAAGTGTCACGCCGGCCGATAATGGATTCGAGCTGACTTCTCTGAGAATGTCATAAAGAAAGAAAGCTCAAGAGCTCGGAATTCAAATAGAGTTCCTACTCCTTTAATGCACGGATTCCCTTTATAACGGTACGCATTACGTCAATAAGCATAGAAAGGTTAAACGTAACTCTGAACCAAACCGGGCTTAATGTCTGATAGGATGACACGTAGATAACATACGTGATTGAACGATTTTATATCTACGATAAGAGGATGCATTTACGTGTTTCGCGAAATAAACTTAACTTTTAAATCGTGGGAAGTTTAAAAGAATGTTAACACAAAGTATAGTTCGAACGTTAAATTATTTATTTGCCCTATTATGGTACAACTGTTCACATGTTATTTTGTTTATACCCTATTGCCCTTGCGTTTTTGCTACAGAAAGGTTGTTATATCTGATCATATTTACTCAAAAACTGTGTTATTAACGGAGTTTAAAAAGGAGGCGGTTTTCAAAACGGTTGTATTTTTTTTAAATGTTTAGTTCAATATTATAACTATATAGATACGTCGTAAGCGCTTCAACAGCGCCTTATTAAAACATGGACAGTTATAGTACGAGATCCGGCTGCAAAATCTATACATTCATCATACTCAAACCCAAAGGACAGTTATAATACGAGATCCGGCTGCAAAATCTATACGTTCATCACGTAGATACTCAAACCTAAATTTGTACATTCATTTTTGAATAGGACAATACATTGGTAACAGGTTGCCAGATAAAAAGTGCCCGCAAATATTTTTAATAAAAAAAAAATGGTAATTACATTATTTGTCAGTGTATTGATCCATGTTTACAAAATTTATGGAAAAATAAACGGTAACATGTGTCATACTTTATTCATAGCATAGCTTATAAAAACCAGTATCTAACTCTGCTAAACTGATATAGCAAAAATATAGTGGAACATATTTCATACTAAATCTCATTATGAATAGAATAATTATGTGTGAATTTATATACTTTTTTTTTATTTCATAAATTTAGCGTATGACCACCATCTCATCTGGTATTAAATGACAAATTGTTCTAAAGTGGTAGTGAACACCTAGATGGCGCTGGCTTAAGAGCCATACTTACAGCTTACACTTAAGAGTGTAACTGCCAAAACACATTTATAGGTGCTTAGGGGTCTTAGCTAGCCAGGTGGCCTGACAAAAACCTTACCACCAAGCTATATATATATATATATAGCATTATTCATTATGTTTTTCTATTTCAGACAACTTGGCCACACTTCGGGTAAAATTACAACAGAGACTATCACAGAAACTGTAGAAGACTATATATCACCACCAGTTCACCGTACAAGACAGTATACGAGATCAGCCGTCGACAAACTCGCTAAGACATCCGATTACTCTTCAGAAGAAAGTCTGGACAGGCTGAAGAGTCATAGGAAAGAGATTTTTCAGGTGAATGAAACTTCATATATTTCACACCAGCTTCTGCCCGCGACTTCGTCTGCGTGGAATAGTTACTTTGGGCTAACTCTAACACGCAGCGGAAGCTTTCAAAAAGAAAAAATAACCCCGATTTTAAAACATTCGTCATTGATGCTCCGCTCTTATTGGTTTTAGCGTGATGATATATACCTTTCCTCGATAAATGAGCTATCTAACATATAAGAATTTTTCAAATCGGACCGGTAGTTCCTGAGATTAACGCGTTCAATCAAACAAACTCTCCAACTTTATAATATTAGTATTATTAGTAAGTGTAAAGTGATCTCTACAGATTCGTATAGTATTTACTTCAACATATTAATCAAATAATAGGCTATCAAATTCTAATACATTATGGAATCACGCCTAAAACTGCTATCAAAATATCGCCAAATAATTTTTTATCTCCTACATTAATGACGTCATAAGTATGTATTCGTGTTGCAATTTGAGTTTCGTACTAATTAAAAGCTCTTATCGTTGTCTTTTGTACATTTACTGCATCGTATGTTGTCCTCAAACTGTTCTTTTCCGCATTATATAGCGTGTAAAGGTTATAAGTCTGTTTAACATATGGTGACCTTCGTTATAACCCATTGTACATTTTATAGGCTTGTCCGTTTTTAATATAGAGATTGTTTATGTCTACTTTTCTGAGTATTCAAGTTTAAAGAATATGCGTCACCATACCAAATTGGACGAAATGAACAATTATTTAAATTCGTAACGCATGCAAGGATATAAGTTAGCCTTACTTTTATATAAAAGTAGATATGAGGCATATACAATCGAAAACAGCTAAGTGCATAGAGACCAAATTTGCAGGAAACGAAAAAAATGTTTATCTATTCTCAGAGTTGGAGTTTTACTTATATTCAAAGTTTCAATTTTAGGGAGTGGAATAGGCTATTGGTATTGCCTGCCTATGGCCATCAGCTCTAAAAGAGAAGTTCAAGAAATAAAAAAAAATGCGATAATTCCTTAACTGTATTTTATTGTTACTTTACTTCTTATTTGATGACTTGGTTGTACTTAAATGTATTTGATCCCAAAATCAATTTTAAAACGAAAATTAAAAGGCTTTAGCTGTATTTTTTTTTGTAGGAATTAAATGGTGATTTGCAACCAATAAGACTAGATGGCTCCATACTCAGTTCATTTTTAGAACTTGTGGCACTTAGCTGTCTTTGATTCTATATGCCTCATATATAATTTACAATACGCTAAATCTATATAAAAATTATAGTCCCTTATAAAAGAATATCTCTATTTTAAAATAAATCAAATGTTAAAATGCTTAAGAATCCAATTTATGCCTTAAACGAAAAGATAAGTATTAATATTTATTATTTAAGTTTAAGTACCAATACTTTAAAGCCCAAACTTCAGTTAAAAATAAAGCACTTCACATCGCCATGATTCTTGTCTTAGATACTTATACTAGAAATTTTCTCCAGTGTGGGAACGTTTTCTATGCAATCGTTATTTTGGACTATTTATTTTATAACTATGTATATAAAAGAACTAAAGGAAAAATGTCGAATGTTCATACAACATCTCATTCTCTTATCACCTAGTTATGTGTTGAATCCAAAAATCCGTTCATCCTGTCCTACAGTGTAAAAAGAACTCGCATGCAAAATTTCACGGCCCTAACCTCAGTAGTTTGAACTATGCGTTGATTTCAGTCAGCCAGTCAGTTAATTATTCTTCTAACGGCTACAATTTGAATCTATATTTGAATTAGGCAAAAGTTCGTTGAATATGTCGCACGTGAACATTGATTCCGAGATAACATGATGAGGTCATCATGGCATTACGTATTTGTACGCGGTTGCGTGACGTTTAAATTTGGCAGTATGTATTAGAATATTAATTTGTTGATGTTATTTTTCTTCAAGTGTGGTAAATTGCTTCTTTTATTCTTAAATCCTCCTTTTTATTGAAGTGACACTTCTTTAGGCGCATGAGGGTAAATTTTTTACAGATGTAACGTCACGGAGGTATGCAACGGAAGTGACGTCATTTGCAGTAAACGCAGATTTTTCATCTATTTTTCAAGTCTCGGAAATCTAAAGTTTTAGATTTGTATAAATATAAACAAGACTTATAGACAAGATATTAGTTCGCCAAAGAAGTTTCACTTCTGACATGTGTACTTTGTACGCACGCACTTTTTTTTTGGCAACCAATCTTTCAGGATTATTACTGCCATTGTTGAGTAGGTAATGATATTGCAAGTTTCTCGCGATCATTTCAATGAACTAACAAAATGGTGGCCGACTTGTTAGAACTTTCCAGGGAGTTTTTGTGGCAATACAGAATCCATGCTCCGTGGTATTACTTTCCGTTCCACTTCGCTTGTGCACAATAACCAAACTATATTACGTAAAACACCACCAATATTACGTAATATAGGGACCAATAACACAAGATTATGAATAAAATATAAAGCCCCCCTTACACGACATTCCAAGATCTCGCCAAATACTTTTAATCGTTTTGTTGAAGAACGGGGTAAATAGAAAATGGTATATGAGATAAACCTATGATAATAATAGTCATTATTGTCTGTGATCTTGAAACTGAGTTAACTTTAATTTTTGTAATATACCATCGGATAAAAATATTTTCCGTGTTATTAGAAAAATGTTAAATACGTTTTAAATACTTGGTTTAAAAAAGTTTCCTAATAAATGCACAGCGCTCGCCCGAGGCAATTTTGCGTTATCCTTTTCGCAAGTCTAACCTAACGTAACTAAAGCGAGACAAAAGAGCAAGATGGCGAACATTCAGCGACCGCGGTTCATTTAATATGAGACCTTTTTAAAGCCAGGGTTCAATACGTATTTAACTTTTTTGTAATAACACCGTTTATGACTAACTTCACTCATCGTGAAAAAGCTTTAAGATTTAGAATTAGAATTAAATTACTTAATTGTTTTCTATGAAACTCATTGTACCGCGAAAAA
The DNA here is from genome assembly GCA_015888305.1 of Antheraea pernyi. Taxonomy (NCBI): domain Eukaryota; kingdom Metazoa; phylum Arthropoda; class Insecta; order Lepidoptera; family Saturniidae; genus Antheraea; species Antheraea pernyi. Next base: position 34,120 of record MU160983.1, read on the forward strand.
TAATTGTACTCCAATGAAGCTGTAGTCAGTTCGAAAAAAAAGCGAAAAATAATAATATAATGTATTGAATAGCGTTAATAAAAACAAGCCAAGCGTTTACACTTTGCTCGCGATAATTTGTGTAAAACGAACTCATTTACGTCAACACGTGTTAAGATGAAGCGTTTTATTATTTCGAGGTCTTACAACATCAATGGAGTTTGTGGTGCGTCGTCACGTGGCGTAATAGGCATGTCTATACTCTTTCAACATGTGGATGTATGGAGTTTTTTTTATTTTTAGCAACCAATCTAGTAGATTATTACTGACACTGTAGGTAAATAATATTATATGTGTCTTGGGATAATTTCCATGTTATAACAAGATGATGACCACATATAGGAATTTTCCAAGGAGTTTTTGTGGCATGTCAGAATTCATGCTCCGTGGTATTATTTTATATCCACGTACATATATATACAAGCTGTATGACGTAAAATGACCCCAATATCAATGTAATTACAGATTATAAAGAAAATATTACAGTCACCACATGACAAACTGAGATCCCGCCAAAAACTCATGGAGATCTTATTTATCGTAAATCGTTCCACAACTCTAGATAGTCTGTGGTAGTATGATAAATGAGTATTTCTGAAATTAATACAGTGGACCCGCGGTAATCCGAGCCCTATCTAATCCGGCATCCCCTGTAATCCGACATGTCTATTATATATTTCTATATATGTCTGTCTATAATATTTTTGTGACAATCTTCGCGAATGTAGATAATGCATGATTTAACAGGTTACAACTTGATAGATTCATATTATGATTTTTATTCATAGTTTTTGATTATTTTAGTACATTTATTTGCACACAATTATTTCCTAATTGAAAGTTATCATTTTTTGTAAGTTTTATAGCATTGACGTTAATTTTATAATAAAACGTAGGTTCTTTATTGTGTTGTTTAATTTAATAAATTCGACATACAAAATAGAATCTTATCATTGAATCTGTAATTTGTCGGATAACAAGGTACTTTTTTGTACATAAATCCGAACTATAAGGGGTTTTAGGGAAGTAGTACTCTATAACCCGACAAATTTGATAGTTCGATACTGTCTTGCAAAACGTTTGTCGGATTACCAAGGGTCCACTGTATTAGTAATCTGTGCCGTGGTTGTAAGTTATAGTAGATTATGGTTTCCTTTTGTATATGAGTCTCATTGGTTGAGGTATTTTATATCATTGTTTTTCCTTGCTTCCTGGTATCGATTGTAAGTTACTATTTATACCGATCGATCTAGGCACGTGGCTGACTTTTTGCTATGAACATTATTGTCAGTTGTGTGTGGGTGTTAATAAAACGTGTTGAATGCTTAAAAGATTTGAATCTCATTTGAATACAAGTAACATGCTTTATTCTTCAATATGTAATAACATTTGGCGATAACATCATATGATAGATTAAAGATCGCATATATTATAGTCATTATAAAAAGTTTACCAAGTAAGCTTATTTGAGTTGAGCAAGTTAACTCGACATTAACTTTTTATTATAGTATATTAATTCACACATTTTTTTTATATAACTTGGTTCCTGTTATAAGTAACTTATCTTAATTGAAACAGAATTATGAGGGTGGGCATTAAGCAATTAAATAATTGAACCCAACAGATGCCCACTGCTCTAAAGCTTTTACAACATTATATTGTTGAATACAATTGCAGTAGGCCAGACAAGGATGTGTATTATCAATTCAGATTCGTGTGTAAATATATTCCGTCTCCGTCGCTGTTGGTATTTCTAGCCGAAAGAGCCGAAAACCGTGCAGTTAGATTACAATTGGATTCAGTTTTTATAGAGTTTCCTGTATAAAAAGGAGTATGATTATTCGGTACGGAATTTTCGTAGATGGTTCTAGGCTACTTATTTTTTGTCTTTTTTTTTATAATGCCCAACGAAGCGGACAAGAATACGATAGTTAAAAAAATAGCATCTATACATATAATAAGAATGTGTATACTTTTTAGATTTTTGTGAAAAAAAAATGTTGCAGCTATCTCGGAATAAGTAATAAAATACATTTCAATCATTCTTAGAAATGTCTACCTCGCATCACTAATAAAGTTCTCCGTTCACGATAAAACCTCACAAAGGAAATCATAAAGTATATGCTCGAGTAACATTCAGTCTCAGTTTCATTAAAATCGGTTCACTCTATCCGATTAGTACTCTATCCATATTAGTACTCTATCCATTATCCGATACGAAATATATATATAAGAGTTGTTGAGGTATGTATGCTTGGTACACATATATGTTTCAACAACTCATATATGTATGAATAGTTAGCTTAGGTTAGCTTAGATAGATCGCAAATTGCATGTATCAGGCAACAGCCAAAGCCGAGGTGTGCCGTGAAGCTGTAAAGACCTTGCCAGGTCAATAGCATAGTCAGTTCGGAAAAAAAAAAAAAACATTCAGATGATTTTATTAGTTACTGTTTTTTTTATATTAGGTTCCACGCGGACGGAGTCGCGGGCACAGCTAGTGTCTAAAATAAACATTCTTAGTGAACGTGTATTGCTCTTCACCATTGAACTATAAGCAAATTACCAAAAAAAATTAAAGGGGTTGAACATAATTTCCGCAATTCAGATGTAACCCTTGAGCAACTAAAACTCTATATATTGATACATTAAGATTTACAATTTTATTACCGTTTCGAAATACATTCAATCAGAGTTACAATAAAGCAGACGCTCCGTCTATTTATGACTTTGGTCACCTTAGGCGTTTCTGCCCACAGCGTTGCCCGTCAACATTGAACTATGAGTAAATTACCAAAAAAATTTAAGGGTTTGAACATAATTTCCGCAATTCAGATGTAACCCTTGAGCAACTAAAACTCTATATATTGATACATTGAGATTTACAATTTTATTACCGTTTCGAAATACATTCAATCAGAGTTACAATAAAGCAGACGCTCCGTCTATTTATGACTTTGGTCACCTTAGGCGTTTCTGCCCACAGCGTTGCCGCGTTGGTCAACCGCACTTAACAGGAACACTATTCCTTCCAAATATAACTTGAAACAGCTTCCCCCGCGTCGTTTATTTTAGACAGCACCCATATGGGTGTTATTATTTTGAGCCATCTGGCGCATTTCAGTCGTAACTAGTGGATAGTGGAGTATGCAGTCTTTTCGCTGTTTCCATGGTAATTTACGTATCAAAAGATCCATTTGTCGGTTTGTTGACCTAGTTTTGTATTCTTGTGCTTTAATTAGAAGTTTGCAAGGATACCGGAGCGGTTGCCACTTCCCAATGGAGTTGCTATGGTGATGCGGTGAGTGTGTTACGCAATTTGTGCGATCGAATCGATCGCTTTGGTTCATTACAATCAGTGTCCATTGATGATGTCCTATCAAGGGTTGAAGGTCAGTCTTGTATAGTTAATAACTTGCGTTCTTACTGCCTATTGATTTTGAGTGACAGTTATATATAATTTCATTAAATAAAAGTTCGCAACTTTTTATCTCTGCCGTACCGTGAAGCTGTGAAACAATCTCCCGGCCAGTGTGTTCCCTCCTTCCTATAATATGGGGTCCTTCAAGCGTAACGAGAAGAGACATTTATGCAGGTCGGCATGACAGCGGCGACCGGTGAGGGATAGTGTGTCTCTCGGTGGTCGCCATTGTTTTTAGATTTGTTTTTATATTATACTGTGCTCAACATCAGGCACAGTAAAGTAACTTTGCCGTGCTACGATAAAAAAATAAATTAGTAGTAGATATTATCATCCATAATAGCCTACAACTTTTGAGGCAGAAACAATGTAAGCGATAGCAATTATATTCGTCAACTGAATACATCTATATTTAATATTACAAAGCTGAAGAGTTTGTTTGATTGAACGCACTAATCTCAAGTACTACTGGTCCGATTTAAATAAATATTTCAGTGTTAGATAACTCATTTACCAAGAAAGGCATCTATCATCACCTGAGACCAATACGAGCGGAGCACCAATGAAGAATGTTTCAAAATTGGGGTTAATGTACTTATTATTTAAAAATATGATCATCTTCTAAGTAAACGAAGTCGCGAGTTAAAGTTAGCGTTAGCCTAAAGTAACTATTCCACGCGAACGAAGTCGCGGGCGGAAGCTAGTGATATATATGTTGTTTTTAAATGTATATTAAAGAGTTCAATAGAATTCAGTTAAGTTTATTTATACGAGAAAGATATATCGAGATTTATTAGGCTATTAATTATTTACTATCTCGTTTCTTGAAGATGAGTGCTTCACAACGTTCATACAATAATATCTCCCCATATAAGATAAAAGCATCCTCTTTTAAACGTAATGAGTGCAATAACACAATGAAACACTCGTATAAAATGCTTGATAAAATTCTTTCGCAGCCGCATCCGTAATTATTGTCGCCTTCCGTTCGCACTAAATTTAGTTTTCCGTTAAGACTGTAAATGGGACATCTTTTAGGTACCTTGAAACTTTCGTATACCTATAATAAAAGTTGATACAATATGGGTAATTCACAGTTACTGCTAAGCTACAGTTAGCCTTTCTATGCCAAAAAGACCATCCAAATAGGTCATAGTCTATTTTGTATGTACGATATGTCTGTTTTAACGGATATTCTTTTAACTATGGACTCAAGAGTAAATAAATTAGTAATTAGAAGCAAGCTTTCATAGAAATTCGCTAGAAACATAATAACCACTCGGCTAATTTAAAAAAAAAATATTGTAGCACGGTAAAATGACTGCACTATGCCTGATGGCAAACACAGTACAATCCAAAAACAATGGCGATCACCGAGTGACAAACTATTCATCGCCGGTCGCCACTGTCAAGCCTACAAAAATGATTTTTTAAGACACAAATTTTAAAAATGGCGGATCAATTTTTTAATTTTTTTGGTTTAGTAAAAAAGTTCGTACAAATGAGAGAATAATTTAAAAATACATTTTATATAAAACTTACGATTTTGCAATGCATCACTTTTTATTTTTCAAAGTTTTGTTAATAAATCAGGTATTTTGTAAGCTTGTGCTGCCAACGGTCTGTTGACCTGTGCCTCATGACATCTACATTCGTTTATATGGAGCTTAGACCAGTATGGTTTTGGACAGTCCAGGGGTTAATCAATTTTTTTTTCAATACATATGGCGGTCATGAGGATTGAACAAACATGCAAGATCGTAGATCTAAAGGAACTGGATCCAATTGTACTTGCAAAATTTGACATAAACAAACTAACAAACATTCCAAGCTAAATAAAAGCGTGTATAGAAATGCAGTGGCACCTACATTAAATTACCTGATACCTGAGACCTGATAGGGGAATAAAACATGGGAATAAAAGCTATAACATAGGTAAATCAGTAACAAATATGCTAGACTAACTGGTACCCGTGACTTCCATCTGCGTCCCGTCGTTTATTATAGTAGTAATATGTTCTATGTACACAGGAAAATGTAAAAAGTACCATACCGCTTGCCCCACTTTTCCACGCCAATAAAACACATCGCTAAACGCATAGTACCTAAAATAATAGTTAAAATCGTAGTTTCTTATAACATTAATAACTTTTGTATTAGATAAAGCTATCGTGTTGATTTCTTTAGATAAGTACCAAGTAAGACTAAACGAAAAAAATCCAAAGCTTAAGTATTTTGAGAGATGCGCATACAACGCCAGACCCCTATCATTTTATTTATATAAGATTGTCCAAGATTCGAAGAACACCTATCGCGTTTGAAGATAAAGATTTGTGATACAGAGAATGTTACAGACTATGCAGTGATAATGGTTAACGGTAACACAGTTTTATATAGTTTCCATCGGTGTGGAATGAAACTTGCACTTGTTAACAGCAGAATTGTAATCATGAGATGCTTTTAATAAACTAACTGGCTGCTTGATTTTATAGGAATTCCAAACAGTTATTATGGGTTGGGTCTGAAATCGATATCTGAATATGATTGCAGAATGAAGCCGCTTTGTTTTATATACTGTTAACTTTTTTCCTTTCGTATCACTTAATATAAAAGTAGATTATCGTCTGTATACTGTATCGATCACTCATGTATTTAATCCTACTAGTGGGCGCCCACTGGTCGACATTCGACCATAGCTCATTGATTTTTTTAAATTTGAATTTTATTAGGGTTAATATCATTGTTGAATCTTTCTGCACTTCTCATCCATATAAACCATTACTATGCCAAATTTCACGTTCATCCGTTCGCCCAATTCCGTTAAAAAGGGATACAAAGTTTAGGCTTCACGTATTAATATATATGATGATGTAAAAATAATAATTTTACCATTTGAAAACCTTCATTATACAGTGGAAAGTGGAGCTGTTACGATTTCATGCCTTTACTGTTCAGCCTATCGTCATGAAACATTGCATACATTTTGTCAGAGAGCAGAAAAGGACATAGAGATCTTTGTTCCAGAGTGGTTCTATGTTTCATGCTCTCTAAGACTGTAAGACCAATAACAGTTTTGTTGGTAATTGCGTTAGATTTTACAACAAAGTCCCAAAACATTTGCCGGATAGCGGGTTAAAGCACCATGTCAAACGGGTTTTAATGTCTAAAGGGTGCATCAATATGTGAACGATGATGGCGTCTGGAAGTGACGCCACTCTCTGTGCATCCACCAAAAACGATTGTAACTATATATCTATGTTTGAAAAAAAAAATGATCATAAAAATATAAACCAGATCGAGTTTCTTGCCGGTTCTTTTTGATGACTGGGTTGTTTTCCGAACCTGTGGTAGCTTTGGCGATCATAATCTTTCTCAGAGCCGAAATTGAATGAAGTATTTTTTATTAGTAGTCCGGTGAAGCTGTTAAGGTCTTGCTAGGCCAATAACGTAGTCAGTTCGAGAAAAAAAGAGTATTTTTTATTTTTGACTTTACAATGTAACATTGTTTCCGAGGGATAGGTCAACTAATTATTTTATATAACAGGGACACCGCGAGTAAAGGCTAGTATGAACGATAAATAACATAAATCTATCTCATTTATTATGATAAGCATAGTCTCTGGTACCAAATTTAATTTCACCCGCAAACTACTTTGTTTTATTGATAGATTTGAAACGTGATCGATATTACTGATATTTAATTCGTAAACGTGTTAAGACACGAGTTAAGAGCACGTTCTTCTTCATTTGCATGATATCAGTTTTTAAATTCATTCGAAAGGGTAATAATAAATATATATGTCGATTACGTCAAAGATATGGTATCTAAAGAATTATAAGATAGATAAAGATATATATATACCTATATATATATAAGACCTATAAAGATATAACTTATTTTTTATATTTAGATCAATTTAGTAAATGTATTTATTCGTTTTCTTTATTGTACAACACGTGTACAGTTTAAATATTAATGGTCATTCGGTCTCACGAATTCTATTTTAAAGTGATAACTTCTTTGGGCGCGTTGAGGGGTATTTTTGGCAGGAGATAAATTTATAATTTCGCGTCATGACATGCTAGTAAGCGTGACCAGACGTATTGCGCTTGCGTGGCTTATTTGAGACTAGTGACGCGTAGTATAAGGGTCTGTGTACTAGTAGTATTGATATTATATAGCACGTTTGATTGATTAATAGACTTCATAAAAATGTTTATAAACCAACAGTAATGTTAATAATTTCAAATTATGAAATTTTAATAGTTCAAACTGTAATTAATTTACAAATTCAAAAGATAACACAGTTATTCGATTGTTTTGAGTTTTCACCTCTGTCGGCAGTCTTTATGACTACCTTAACTTTTTTTATACTTTATCGGTATTATTACAAAAAAGTTAAATACTTGCTTTAAAAAGGTTTCCAATTAAATGCACCGCGCTCGTCCGAGGCAACTTCGCGTTATCCTTTTTCGCAAGACTAACCTAACGTAACCAAAGCGAGACAAAAGTGCTAGATGGCGACCCTTCAGCGACCGCGGTGCATTGAATTCGAAACCTTTTTAAAACCAGTGTTCAATATGTTTTTTTTATATATCAGAAGAAGGCAAACTAACAGCTGTGTCATCTGATGTTAAGTGATCACCACCGTCCATAGACACTAGCAACACCAGGGGAGTCGAAAGTGCGTTGCCAGCCTGTGTATGAGGGTAGGGGAAGGGAAAGGGAGAAGGGAGGTGGGCCTCCGGCGCCCTCACCGACCAAACGAAACGCAACAATGCAAGCACCGTTACTTCACGTCGGTGTTTCTGTGGGTCGGGTGGTACTACCCCGGGCGAGCCGACCTATTCATGCTCAAACTACTAATAGCTACAGCGTGGCTCTACCACCTACAGTTTAACTGTTTTGTAATAATACCGATAGGTTTTAGCATTTGGCCACAGACTCAGCTGATGTTAAATGTCGATGCGGTCTAAGGTGGTAGACACGCTAAACCTAAAGGGATACTGGTTTTCAATTACAACTGTCGGAACACACCAACATGTGCTTGGCGAGAGATTTTCAACCAGAGGCTGGTAACTAGCCAGGCGGACTTAGAAAAAACCCTACTACCATGCTATGATTCCATCACGATACTTTGCTTCACCGAAAGCTCCAATTCGGTCGCTAAAATTCGAACCTACGTCCATCGACGCGCTGTCCGAACAAACTATCAACTAAAAGGCATCGTCGCTTCTAATCATTTATTCTTTAGAGGAAAATATCACGTCATAGAGTCACGGTTTATTGTATTAGGGTTGCTATATGCAAAATGATCTGTGTGGAATCTCCTTTTTAACTAACTTTTAAAACGAGGTGGTTCTCGATTCGGTTTTTTTTTGTACATTTGTCACCTTAGAACTTCGAAATTTAAAATTTCGAAAATATAATATACTCTAGAAATTTATTTATTATTGTTAAGAGGATATTTCCAAGAGGGTCTAATTGTAGTGTGAAGTGGTACAAAAATGTATAGTGGTATATAGATATTTGTAGTTTTATGACAATTTACTACCAGGGTGTCGTCAAAAACGTTATGATGTACTTTTTTAGAGTAGACTTTTTTGTCTGTTTATTTTTTTTATGTTCATGTCAAAATGGGTTTTGTAATGTTTCCTGAAATCGTGCGCAAGTGTGTTATAAATATAAGCAAAATTTTAAACCAAAGTTTATACGTCCGGCATTTACGATCACCGTTGTGTTCTTTATTAGCCGGATGCGAGCTAGATCGAAGCGACGGCTGCACATTACCATTCCGTTTGTTTACAACGATATTACAAGTTCAAGGTTACAAAACACGGCTTTCTTTACTTCAGTCGTTTGTTTCGTGGCCCCAAAACTCCAATGTCAAAGTCCTACTGTACACTGTGAGTCATATCGTTTACTATCTGAACATTCTGCAGCGCTTCACGGTTTCATTAGCACTCGGTGTTGTAATTTTTTTAGAATAGCGAACGTTTTTTTTTTCTATTTCTTTTTTTTATAATAACTGTTCCGAATGATATCATCGTTTGAATGAGGTTTTATTTTATGCGCATACTTTATAGACTGAGCTTGTTGAGTTTATTAGCCTCGTGTCAAATCTTAGTAGGATCCCAATGTATTTTATGATATTGCTATATAAGCTTTATATATGTACCTATAGTGTATAGTTTTTTTTAAATATAAGTATTATAAAGTAGCTACATTGTATTTCTGGGTGACAGGACACTGCTTTTTTTTCGTTTAAATAAATTTTGTATTATCATTATAATCGGGGAGGTGGCTGAAATTTGATAAGGGTCACTTCCCTTCCCCTACACGCGTTGCACGAGCATGTTATGATAAGATCGCAAAGGTTAGCCATGACATGATTTAGATCTGTGATTCCCAAAGTTGTCTATATTGATCCCCAGGGTTCCACAAATAGCAAAAGGGGTGATGTAAAAGAAAAAAATGAGGGTCCATGAAGTGTAAATAAGGGTTAACAATAATGGTCTCTTTAAGCAAGCCGTGGATTTAATTTTAAATATCCATAAATAAAAAAATACATATACACATACTATCTACTTAAATATTGATTCTTTATAATATGTAGACATTTCTATTTACATAAATAAAGAATAATTTATATTTAAAAATCATATTTAAAGTTGAAGAATTTGCAACAAAGTTAATGTCAGATAATGGAGTCTACACATAACCGAAAAACATGGAAAGTGGCGTGGAGCCCTTGAGTACGCTGCTCGCGCGATACAGTGACACAAACTTCTTCTTCTTCTTCTTACATCACTGCGACAACATTACACATATCAATCACCTCCAAACATGTGCACGCATAAACGCTTACACATGCAAGTGGAAGGGTTTTATTTTTTTCCCTTATCAAACTGAAATAGTCTAAAATATTATCCGATACGAAATATATACAAGAGTTGTTGAGTTATGTATGCTTGGTACACATATATGTTTCAACAACTCATATATGTATGAATAGTTAGCTTAGGCTAGCTCAGATATGTCGCGAATTGCATGTATCAGGCAACAGCCAAGGCCGAGGTGTGCCGTGCACCCTTGTGCTAGTTGTCAAAATAAAATCGGCTGAGTGCCTTAAGCGTTCGCCTTAGTAGTCCGGTGAAGCTGTTAAGACCTTGCTTGGTCAATAGCGTAGTCAGTTCGAAAAAAAAAATGGAAAGTGGTTTACAAGGCAAAAAAGTTAGCTTGATTTAGAAACAAGGCAGAGAGTCAAATTTATGACAATGTGAGTAAAATGCCTTGAGATTAATGAATATTTATGACACCGCAATTTTACCTGATTGCAGATTAAATGCCGTACACAAAATATAACACACCGAATATATACGTTATTTTAACCCAACCCTACATATATAAAAACAAAATGTACAAATTTTATTATAATCTATAGAAAACGCTCTAAAATTGCGAGGGTGCGTTTTGCCCTTCTTTCTCTGCGGCACGAACTACCATGATTTCTACCAACTGTAACGTCGCTTCGGTTGGTATGAGTGGAACAAACGGCTTAGAACAGTTGTAATGGTATAATATTTCTGAGAGTTTTTAGGGTTATTTTCATATAAATAATAAGAATGTTCTGGAAACTTTGTTACTGCCATTTGATTGATTTATAAAATTTTACTGATTAATTTTTAGTCTACTCTATTCATAATAAAGATATTGTAGAAATTTAACTAGAATATTATATTTCCCCATTCGATTATATTACACTAACTTTTGCTTGCGGCTTCGCTTCTTTTTAATGTAGAATTGATCTGTCTCTCGCAAACAGTATTTTATTTCTGGACACAAAATACCCTTATGTTCTTTTTATGACGACCAATCGAGTAGTGAAGGCGTGACAGCGTAACAAATTCATATTAGCATTTATAACATTAGTAATGATTGAAAGATATGTGGTTAATCCAATGATATAATTAAAAAGCTGTAGATACTTCATAAGCACTTCGAAAGCGTCTTGTTAAAACTTGGCTAGCTAGCAAACGTGATCTAGCCCCGTCATTCCGCCGGTATCCAAGCAACATATAACTATTTCTTTTCCACCACCGATATTGAGTATATGTCATCTTACTTCCACATTTTATCTAAGACAGTGTGACGTTACAATATTACTTTACGTATGTGTGCGTTATCGTCCCATTTGTTTTCTCAAAATATTATGTAGGTAACGTATCTGCAGCTTTGTAGTTATAATATCATTGGGTTAACTGGTTTTTTAACTATCTCAAGTCCTGTAAGTAATTTTCTTACTAGTAAAGTAATTCAATTAATTCTTCTCGCTTGGCTATTTTAAGTCTCTTGTCACTTGTGAATCAGCACTTTAAGCTAGCCCAAATTTCGCAAGTACCACCAGCTCACCAACAACTCGCAATAAAAATATGTTGACCTACTTTTAAAATAACCCATTATATTCATGCATCAACGCTGATGATTATGTTAATATAATTATGGTTGGAGTAATTTTCTTCCCTAAAATTATTTTATGATTACGAGTTAATGTGTATGTGTTTTATTTCAACTGTTTACCTTTTTATGTTTAACGCTTTTCATCCTAGTTAATATTACAAATGCGAATATGTTTGTTTGTTACACTTACACGTCTCTGTTGTAAAAACGGTCAGTTTTATCAGGGGTTCTTACTAAAGAGGTCATAGAGACCTTTTATCCAGAAAAAAAAGAAAGGATAGTTCATACTATAATATATATTTTTTTTTTTTTTTAAATCCCCCCTTTTCCTCGGACGTTATCCGAGACTTTTTTCATCAACTACCAATCTTTCCATAATTTATTTACATTTTGCGCTCCTTATTATATATATATTAAATGTTATGAATTTTAACAATGTTTGGGATATTATCGCTCCCCTTGTCGATTTTACCTTTTTATGTTTAACGCTTTTCATCCTAGTTAATATTACAAATGCGAATATGTTTGTTTGTTACACTTTCACGTCTCTGTTATAAAAACGGTCAGTTTTATCAGGGATTCTTACTAAAGAGATCATAGAGACCTTTTATCCAGGAAAAAAGGAGGGATAGTTCATACTATAATATATATATAATGCGCTCCTTATTATATATATATTAAATGTTATGAATTTTAACAATGTTTGGGATATTATCGCTCCCCTTGTCGATTTGAGTTCCGTTAAATTTAAGTTTTGTCGCGTTAGGTCTATTTGTTTAATTGCTTCGATTGTATGTATACATGTCACTTTCTTATTTCCTTTATGTATTCCTGTTTTTTTTTTTAGTATTGATTAGGTTATTAATGTATTGATAGACAGAAGCTAAGTTTGTAAATAGAGAACAGAAATAGTTTAGTGAGAACTGAAGTGAAAGTCGTAAATAGATTTAATTTGAGTATTACGCTACAAGGTGTGTCATATATTTTAATTCGTCGTGTAAACAGGTTATATATTATTTATTTGTAATTACTTGTCCTATGTGGTTAATATTATCTGATTTGTAACTTTTTTGTTTATACTGTATGTGTATATACTATATTATAATACATTCACATATACACATATAATACTTTCTATAATATTATTAGTTAGTTCTATATTGTACTTCTATATATAAGTAGGCAAAGGTAAAAGAGTTCAGTACCTTTTTCTTCTCTGCAAACCGACTTTCTTTCTCCTTCAGTAGTTACTGACGAGCTTTAGTCTGTAAGTGTATGTATTCCTAAGTTTGTGCTAAATAGCCATATGATAGACTGTGTGATTTAGAATATGACATTTAAAAATTGTTCGACTGTCCCTCTGTATTACTGGATTTAACTTAACGTATGCTCGGATAATTTTAATGAAATGTCAACCAGAAGTATATGTATGTACATTCCTGCATTGTTAGGCTGTGACAATTATTTTTAGTAATATAATAAATGGGAATCTGAGTTTGTTCGTTTGTAAGTTGCTCTTTCACGCCTTTAGTAGAACCGATCGACATAAAATCTTGACATTTTCAAGTGTACAGAATTGGTCTCTTACACTGAAAAAACAAATTGTTCCCGATAGAAAGTGAGATTTAAACTAGTCAATAATATTTGTAAAGGAGTTTTTGACAGGATCTGTCACGTAGAGGATTTTATATTTTATTCATAATCTTGTTTATTTTGACTCTATATTTTTTTAAAGTGGTAGTGTTTTTTTCGTAATATAGTTCGGTTATTGTGCACAAGTGAAGTAGATGAGAAAATAATACCACGGAGCCTGAATTCTGAAATACCATAAAAACTCCATGGAAAGTTCTAACAAGGAGGCCACCATCTTGTTAGAACATTGAAATTATCACAAGACACTTGTAACACTATTACTTACTCGACAATGGCAGTAATAATAATCTTGAAGATTAGTTGCTTAAAATATATATCTATACTTACTAATAATAATATTATAAAGAGGTAAAATTTGTGAATCTGTGAGTTTGTGACGTTGTAGGGGGTAACAGAAACTACTGGTCTGATTTGGAAAATTCTTTCAGTGTTATATAGGGGATATAACATTCATCGGGGAAGGTTATAGGCTATATATCATCACGCTAAGACCCATAGGAGCGTAGCAGCAATGAAGAATGTTGAAAAATCGGGGTATTTTTTCCTCTTGAGAGCTTCCGCTGCGTATTAGCGTTAGCCCAAAGTAACTATTCCACGCGAACGAAGTCTCGGACAGAGGCTAGTTTTAAATATTCGTATAAAAATCGTGAAACATGAGTAATTATTATACTAAGAGCAAAAATAATTACTATGCAATAAATGTGTACAGAGCCGTGGGCTCAACTAATTAGGTGTTAAATTATTCATCTATTTGTATTTAATTGCATTCGTGTCTTCCTACAGAATCAGATCAACTCACAATATGAACGTGTCTCGACGAGTTCCCAGCGTTACGGCACACTAACCGACGTTACTCTCAGCCCTATATATACAACGCACAATGTAAATGACAGGTGAGTTTGCATTTTAAAATCTCTTCTCTTGCGTTTCGTTCGGTCAGTAAGAGCGCCGAAGGTCCACCTCCCTTCCCCCCCCCTCCTGCCCCCCAACACAAGCTGGCAACGCATTTGCGACTCCCCTGGTGTTGCAAGTGGCTATGGACGGTGGTGATCACTTACATCAGGTGACCCACATGTTTGTTTGCCTCCTATGATATAAAAAAAACATCTATAGCGGCGGGTGAGACCAACCGTTGGCGTGGCTACGTGTCGCCACGGCATGACATGCGTCGCCACGCTATTTGATGTAAACCGTCTATAGTGGTGGGTCAGACCGACTGTTGGCGTGGCGTCGCATCGCCACGACAAGCTTCACAATATATGATTTTTATGAGCCGTGTATTGTCATGATGTTAAAGTTCGAAATTTCAATATAATCTTATTGATACTATGAATGAGTACAATTATTGATAAAGAAAAAAAAAACCATCAGGAAAACCACTTGAATTCAAACTTCTTAGGAGGAGCGCTTTGAAATTCTGATCGGCAAAATTTTTGTTTGACGAAAAGTGGTGGGGGTGAACACTGTGTCGGGTAGAGTGTTGAAAACACTGATTCTGCTCCGATCACCGAAGTTAAGCATGATTTTTTTTTAATCAGGATCGATTTTTTTTCCGTCCCATCATCAAAGGTATCATTAGTACTATTGTCTGTCTTCGTCTTCGAAAGCGGTCTCCTAACACCCAGTATTATATTGATATATAAAAACTGGTTTTATACATTTATATCAATGATCATAGGTTACAATTCATCAAATCGTTGAGGTTATAGCGCGTGGTAAATAAATATACATACATGCACTCAAAAAAAATATTTTTGAGCAGTCGAGTAAAATATCAAGACAGCTTATATGTATTGCACCTAAAATGAACTCGTCTTATCTATGTGTAAATAACGAAGATATGTAATAATTGTGATCGCTTATGAAACCGTGTTATATGAAAGATATTCTGTTATAATTTATAGTGCATTGATAATGCTGTGAATTAAAGAAAGTCCAACCTTGTGATATAAAAATTCCAAAACTTTGACAAGAGCACCTCATGCCAAAAATTATCCATCTAGGCGAAATACTAAATATTTTTGTTCGAAACAAATATCTATGATTTTGTTTTAAAAGTAAAAGTGCCATGAAAATGCGTGTAAAGAAATGTCAACATAACAATATACTAAACTGAAGAAATGGCTATGAGTATGTTAAATAACTATTTTTAAAGTTTAACATTTGTGTTGTATTGAATGAACCCAAAACTCGGATTATCTTATCTCACATAGTTTTACGAAAATAATCACTGTTTATCTGATAAGCGACTTCATTAATGCCTCTTAGGCTATTTGAAAATCTATCTGTGTACACATCCTTGAAGTTCCTTAACGCCTGCAACCATAATTGGGTTCACGTTTTGCCTTGTTTAGATTTATGAATTATTTAAGGTCTTATCATTTTAAAATTGTCTCCAGTTATTCTCTTTTTAACACTAGGTGCTATTTCTGGATTTCTGTTTGTTAAATATATAGTTAGTTCTCTAACGATTTTCTTTGTGAATCACGACAGTTATACCTATTATAATTTCAATATTAAAGAAGTTGCGTATAAATGAGTCATATAGAAGCAAATATAACAATGGCCGCTTTAATTATAAAAGTTGTACATGTTATTTTTATCTAGAATATAGACAGCAATTACTAGTTAAAAATAAGTTGTAAAGAAATATAGATGAACGAATCCTTGGTATTTATTAAACTTGAAGTAATTTGAATAATCATAATCCATAATTTAAAAAATGTTAAAGCTGTTTTTGATTCTATGTGACAATAAAGTTACTATACATTTAGCCATCTGATAATTATTGAAATCGATAATTCAAATCGATATATCGCATAGAATCGAATCGAAAAGTATATTAGGTCTAATGACTATTTGATGCTGACTTACGATTTATGGGTATTGTTATACATTTAATACACTTTACAATGCTTACAAGCATTCTGTATTTAAACGTTCGATTGTGGATTGTTAACCAATTTTTTCTTTCTAACTTTAGGCTCACTACTAGTTTTTCTTTAGCATTATCGCGTTCTTATAACTTGTACGCAGTTCGAGCAGAATAATATTAAAATAAACTTCCTTCCACTTCGTTTGAAATATTAGTAAAAAAAAACAACAAAATACAACACAGTAATACAGTTGGAGATCGTCCAATATGCCTCTCGACGTCTCGGCGTGTCCTATTTACGTCTACGTAGGTATTTTGTCATTTTATAGATCGAAGAAATGCTTTTAAATGTATGCCAAGCCTCAGGACGGAGTAACGTCAGGTTTTGAAGGTCACTGATAACGTTCCTCTGACCTCCGTTCGAAGAGATATCACGAAGGGCTGCGTACGTTTCTCTACCAGATGTTATGAGCAATTTAAAGTAAATATAACGCCTGTGTTTGTGTGTTTAGAAAAATAAAAGTTGTTATGAATAAACTATTTAACGATATTAACAGAGTAGAGAATACATTATGGAAACGAGGTAGTTGAACTGGTCTTGAAAATATGACTTTGGTCGTCTTTTGTTTCATTTTGTAGTATGTTAATTTTTAATTGGTTATCCGAGCATGAATGTGACTTGAAACGAAAATAAGAATTTATGAAAAAATAGAAGGATAAAGTAAATGATTAGATTATTCGGTTGCAAAGGATTTGTAAAGAGTTATATTATTTCAGTTTAGTATAATAGAATATATGTGAATATATTTCGTCATTTATAATTTAGAGTAAAGTCGTAGTGGTCGATTAGTCTGGCCGGTGAAATGTCAATTCGATATCGATTCGATAATGCAAGTTCGAACCGGGGTGTATACCAACGATTCTTTTGAAATATACGTATGTCTGTCTACTAATTTCGATTGGCAACATTGTCGGTTGGCGGTGAAGGAAACCATTGTGAGGAAACCCGAACCTGAGACACGTTGTTGTAGCAGCACCGTATTTGAGATAAAAAATTTTTCCAAAAAAAAATAAACCGCCTTCGATGTGAAACACAAATTGGGCACTAAAAAGCGAAAAATAACTGAATTATTAAATTAACCAAATTAAATAAAAAATATTGATATTCGCGCTACCGAATAATATATTAGAAGTCGATGCCAACCTAAATTCATATCATCTACATACAAA